>VOQK01033706.1:0-12407 GCA_015052645.1 Benitochromis conjunctus
AAGAACGTACCAAACTGTAGATCGTCTTGATGCATGCTCAATCATCCACGAAAGTAAATCCCAAAAAGTTGATTTTAAATGCATGTAGACATTGAGGGTTCTTGGGAGGGGCCGTGCTGACACCGGCTGCTCTCTGGCAGGAAGCACCATGCCCCTCCCATGTTTTAAATGCACTTTAGAACAGCACGCAGCAACACCACATATGAGCGGGTGGAAGGAGGCGTGGGGTCTTCACATACCCCCGCTCTCTGTTTACCATCAGGGTGGGGGGAGGAGTTGGAAGCGGGGTCTCCCTGCTGCTACGGGCGATCAGCTTGTCTCCACCCCAGGGAAAAGGGTAACATCTCCTGGGTCTAGGTACCATCACCCCTCTGGGGGTGGTGGCGCCTGGACCTGGGGTATAAAGTATGTTTGGGGAGTGTGAGTGTGCGTACTGTGTCCATTTATCTCCACGTTGGGCGAGTGACGAGTATTTGTATATGTGTGCATGAGGGTGGGACTGTACACTTGTGTCTGTGTGTGTCTGTTTGTCTGTGTCTATATGTCAGGTCGAGTCTTAGACTCCACCTCTCTGGGAACATCTCAGACCCTCCCAGGTGTGGGTGCCTATCTCCCCCACCACACTTTTTATTTTAAAAAAATCTTACATGTTAAAATGTTTGATACTCAGGCAACCATGTCATTTACCAAAACAGGAATTGTGATTTAATCTTTTTGTCTGTCTAAATAAGCAGATCATGAGTGACATTAGAAGTGTTGTCTCTTTCACTTTCCAATGTTTTGGGTAATAAAGTGACACATTTCATTTCTTTCATGTCATTGCCAATGTGAGCAGGTGTGTGTTGCAATTTTGCGCTCAATTTTAAAAACAGTCGCATAAAAAGTCCCCGGAGGTAAATGTGAACGATTATGTGTTAAACAATGAAATGTGAAGAAGATGTTAGTGTGAGCGGATTAAAAATATCTGGTCACACTCTAGATTGAGGGTTTCTTTCTTTGTTTAAAACATAAGACACTGGACTTTTTCATGTAATCCAAGCTAATCGTTTTCAGGTAAGACTTCTTTTTTCTCCGTTTTCTCTGTTTCAGCATAATAACATAACAACAACTGCAGTGTTACTGAGCACAGGGTTAGGAGCGTCCCCTGGATAAATGCACAATCCAAACATCCAGGGCCGGTACTTTGAAACAACTTCAATATATACAGGATATCCATACGTTATCTGGATTCATTCAGGGATTCAGTAGTCACACAAAGCTGGTTATCAACTCACAAAATCAACTCAGGGTTTCCCCTGTGGGTTCACAGGAAACGGATGGTGTTAGCAGCTTCTGACCAATCACAATCAAGGATACGTGCTGCAGCTGGCAACAGACTGGCTGATCAGTATAGTTTAGTATAGCTTTATGTTGCCTCAAGATAAAACTATATGGTGGGAAAACTATGAAGAGTATAAACATATAATACAAATTGAAAGCAACACAATGTTGGAGGAAAAGCACAGTAGTTTAGCACTAAAAGTGCTCAATGAATGTGTGTGTGGTATAAGTGTTTTGGTCAGTAAAACTGGAAAAGATTTACTATATTAATAATATTTAGCCTATTTAAAGTTAGTGAAGAAAATCAATACAAATTTTGTGCAAGTCGATAGATTTATGCTGGTATAGCTCACTGGGTTGAGCAGTTGACCCATATGTCAAATGGCTCCTGCCCTATAGTAGATGTCAGCCGTGCTGCGGTATCTCCTGGGAAAATGATACTAAAGAAAAAATGTGAACTTTTTGGGGAAGTATAGTTCTGCGCAAAAGTCTTGAGCCACCTACTTATATTTCTTTATATTTTGCCAAGAAAATGGAAAATAGGTGCAGAAATTTGGGGGAAAGCCATCTAATGAATGATAATTCATTAGATAATTGCTCCACTGCACATTGTTCTATTCACGTATACTTGGCGTAGTTGGGATTACTGTCATGCTAAAAAATGAAGCATCTTTTAATCCTACGCGTTCCAGATGGTATTGCATGGTGGATGAATATCTCACGGTACTTTTCTGTATTCATATTTCAGTTTTTATGAGATCTCCAACACCACTGGCTGAAATTTGTTAGGTGTACTTTTTATGCTTGACTGATTCACAGGTCAATCTTAAACAGAAACCCCCCCCAAACAAACAGAAAAAAACATAACTCTAAAAATGTCAGAGGACTGAAAGTTTGTGCAAAAGCAGCCAATGTCCACACTTTCAGAAAGTCTGGAGAACTATTTTTCAAGACCACTTAATTAAAACAATTATAAGCAAAATATAAAGAAACTGAGGGTTAGGGTTAGCACTGTACTTGTATGTCAGCTTTCATGCATAAATGTGTATTTTATACATAAAAGCACGACTTAAATTAGCCTCATATCTGCCTTTCAAATGCTGCTACAACCGGCAGCCAGTTAACAACTTTGAGCTACCGTGACTTCTAAAGCTCAGCCAGTGACACACTATTGGTTGAATGCTCAATGTGTTCAAAAAGCAAGGTGTTAAAATATCAGCTTGTGGTTTTACAGGTTTTTTATGTGCTGCGCTATTAAGCTTGTTTTGGTCATGTACATTTCCTTAAGTGTGAACCAGTTGCAGAGCAGCCTCGCACTGAACTTCACAAGAGGCTGTAAAGCTAAACAGCTTCTTAACAAGTATACAGAAGAGGGCCAGGCCATAACAACTAAATCGGCATGAACGTAAATAAAGGCTACTTCCCAGGATGACAACATAACTATTCCCTTCAACTCTATTGTATACGTCAACATATGCACAACAACAAACCAATGGATTCATCCGTTATCACTAAGATTCAGATCTTATTTCGGCGTTACAGAAAGCGCCTCGCTCTTTCTTTCGCCTCCTCTTCACTTTTCTTCTTCACACTTTTCTCTTCATCTGTTTGACCTTTCACACATCTGCAACAGGCAAGGTGCACGAACACGTATGAACAAGTCGATACTGATGTATATCAGGGTTGGAATTTGCATCTGCATGGATTCCACCATTTGTCCCTTGTTGTGTGCATTGTTGTGTCTTGTGTGTGTGTGGTAGCCTCATACTGAAAGGCTTTGTTAGACTTCACTTCACAGTTTCAGATCAACTTCTGTGAGTTTTCTCACCGAAAAATGGAGAAAAGTGACAAGTTCAACAGTGAGCACGCTGCTGCAGGTTATGTGACACAAAAAGCATTGAAGTTAAGATGCCGTGAAGTCCAGCTTATCGCTGAAATAATGAACAGACAGCAGAAACATATAGGCTTTACTCTACCAGACATGACACCAGTCATATGTGTGTGGGTGTGTTTGCACCATTTCTAGAAACACGAGTCTATCTCTGGCCAGACAGTTTTATCTGCAGGTTTGAGGTCTCTGTGTTACTGCATGTCCACACACACACACACACACACACACACACACACGCATGCACGCACGCACGCACGCACGCACGCACGCACGCACACACACTATATCAACTATTATCATGTCAGTCACAGTCTTCCTGTTCTTTTCACTGCCTATTCTCAACAGTGTGTGACTGTCTTCTTCCCACCAAGGTCTCCTGCACGGCCTCTTTATTCAAAGGTCACGTCAGAGTTTCGGAAAGAGAAAAGGACCAGCCCAACAACAAGAGGCACTGAAACTTGTTTTTTCACAAACACGTGCTTTGGTGGAAAGAGAGAAGGAAAAAAAAATCTCCTTTCCAAAAGGCTTCATATTGAAGGGCAGTAGGTGATTGGCCAACAGAGCAATGCGCTATGATATGCAAATGTGTAACCAAATAAATCATAAATCATATATATATGTAATAGATATTATATAAATAGCATACAGTAATGGTTTTTCCCTGTCCCTGTATGACAGAACACAAACCAGCAAAGAAAAATGAAACTGCTGCCCTCACAGTTCCCTAGCTTTCCAAAGATGAGAGGAAAACTGTGACCAGAGGAAAACATCTGTCCCTGACGTCTGAGAAACAAAACAGAAATCTATCAACCATAGTTTAGCTAGTTCGCTAACTCACAGCTAACATGTTTGCATTTGAGTCACAACAAAGTCCTCCATCTATAATCCAGTTTTTTGTTTTGTTTTGCTTTACTGCATGATATCATGATATTTTTGCTCACTTTTCTGTGTAGTAACCTAAATTTGTGGTAGCCCCTGGGTTTTGTGCCTAATTCAGAATTTTGTATACTTATTTAATAGATGGACTTTGGATGGGTTTTATTTCTAGTTGCATCCTTTTGGTTTCCGGGTAACCAGGGAAGTGGGAACACCTGGCGATAAAGGCACAGGGTCATAATAAGAGAATCAGAGCAGGGAGGGAAGAAAACACAAGACATAGTGAGCAATGAACTACCAAAATAAGACAGGTATAAGAACCTAACTAACAAACAAAAAACAATATAAAAATCCTAAACTAAAGCTTAAACATGACCCTCGTATTTCTTTCCCTGATTACCCTTCTGTGTATAAATAGTCCTGCTGTGTCTGTAGCCTTTGTTGGATTCCCTGCTGTGGTGCTTCCCTTGTCAGTTAGTTCTTGTTTTCATTCCCCATCCACTCTCTCATTCTTTTTCACTTTGTCATCTATTGTCAAAAGTGCAAGGCTCGGGAGCTGCTGAACAAGGCCTTCAAAACTGGCTCACCTAGCCTAGGCTCATTGCTTCTGAAATACCTGCCCACTTCATTATTTATAAATTGCTTAGCTAACTGCAAATTGCATACAACTGTGTGACTGCTCTTTATGTGAACAGTTACGGTTACAGATTATCTCACCACCTCCATGCACTAGTAGTTGAAACTTACCTAATTTGCCAAAAAGCACAATAAAAATATACAAAGGTCTAAATATAGTCTCTACTCTGTGTTACTGATGAAGCCTATGAACTGCCTGCTGTAACTGCATCAAGTGAAGCTCTAAAATGAAAATAATGAGCTGAAAGATCTTTTGATGCATTGCTAATGATACCGTTGATGGTGCAGCTTTGATGTAATCAGAGGAAACTTCATCCGAGAAATTCATCAGGTCAAGAATCCCAAAAGCCTCTTAATGATGTAGTTACTCTACTAAATAAATGAATAGCAACAATATTGTCAGGCTATGGCTTCAAATGTTAAGATCTGTGCAAATGGCAACTTTCATGTCAAACATGGCTGTTTTTTTTTGTCTTGTGAAACTTGACACCTGTCAGCTGCACCTCTTAATATAAAATGACCTTGTCTCCTCATTCTGTTTCAACTTTGCGATGCACAGCATATGACACACTCCTGTTGTGAGCATCTGACAAGAAATTAGTGCGTTCTGACACAAGACACACATGAAACTGTCCGGTTTCCTCTCGTGTTTGACTTGGTCGACCACCAGCGCTCTATTTTTGGCTTTGCGTGGGCAAACCAATTCAATCATGTGTGTCAGAAATAGAGGTTCATTCACTCTCGCTCTCTCTTTCAGTGCTACCTAAAGGAAATAGCATTTTCTCATTCATGCTGCTTCATTTGCAAAACCTCAGTGATTATCTGCACAAAGGTTAGGTGTGGTGAAGAAGTGATTTATATCAGCGAGCTTCAGTGGACCACGCTTAGTTCAGGTTCTCTTGTTTCTGCGCTTTTCGTCACGATAATCACTGGGGCACTTGCTCTCCAGAGATTTGCACCTTTGACTTTATCTTTGAGCCCTGCACATGTGAATGCATTTCAGACATGTAGGAGTAGAGACCTTTCAAGATTTCTCTTACGGGTTTCCAGTTCAGGTTCTGTAACCTTCTGACTTCACCTCCTCACTTCCTCCTCACAGAGATGTACATCCTCTTTCAATTCTCGCTCAGCGTTGCTGGTAAGACAGATGATTATTCTCTGCCTGTGCATGAACTGTGACTCCTGTGCTTATTCTTCCATGTGTATCGTATCAGAGTCCTGTGGCAAGTCAGGACAATCGCAGGAAAGAGACAATGCGTTACAGTCTGTGGGACAGACAGAGAGTCTGATGCATTTTTTTTTTTGTGCTCTGCAGATTGCAGCAAAAAAGGAAATGGAACATTGAGCATAAAGCAGGAAGTCAAAGCACTAATATTATCCTGACTCAGATATAGATGGCACAAAAAAAATAATAATACTAATGCGTTTTTAGACAGCTGAACCACAAAAGCCATTTTATGCGGATCAGAATTATCGAGTTTAATTCGATGCACAGACGCGTCTGTGAAGCTAAAGGTTACCTCTCCACACCTCAGGAAACTGTGCATCAAAACTGAAAAAGTAGGAAACAAACTGTCTCCTGCTCAGCAGTGACCGATGCGTCGTACAAATGCCTCATCCGTTTGGTTTCTTTGGCCACGAAGAATGATCCGATCAGTTGATAAACAGGAGCGTAATCACAACATTTCTCAGGTTAATTATCGTTGGTCCATCTCTTAAACCCACCTCCCAAAAAACCCCAAAACAAAACACCAAACTTTTAGACGTTATCAGAACGAAGAAGTTGGACATGAAGTTTTCCAATATGGTTTCTGCAGTGCTGGACTGCCTGACTACTTTGAAGGTGACGATGCATCGCTAATGACACTATTGATGGTGCAGCTTTCATGTAAAAACAAATAAAAGCTAACATTTTATTTTATTTTATAGCTTTAACCTATACTTCTGGAGAATTCATCTTGTCTGTATTTATCTAAAACAATGACTTAGTCTGTTCTTGAGCAATAAGTGTTACCAAAAAGGTTAAATAGACACACTACTACAAATAACAGAGGCAGAAATTAGCGCCTATGCTTAAAAAAAAATAAAAAATTAAGCATATTAAGCTTTCAAAAGCAACACAGAGACTTGTACACACCATCGCTTCTCAAAATATCACAAAATGCTTGGTAACAAATAGAGAAGTTTTACTGTGAAGTTTGAATGTTTGTCGGTTCCTATGTAATCACTTTCCTTTCTCTTAAGTGTTGAGCCTTAACAGCTTATGTCAAAAGACGTGTGTGTGTGTGTGTTACATGTAGTTATTGAAATAAATATGCTAACCAGTTAACCTCCCCTGGTTAGACTGCAATAGGCCTAGGCTGCTTCCCATGACACACTGGGTATTTCTTCTTCACTCACCTGTTTTCACGCTCTCTGTGTTTATACACCACTGTGCATTTAGATTTGACCTGTCTCCCTTACCTCCCCCCGGTCATGGCTGCCCCTCCTTAAGCCTGGTTTTGCTGGAGGGTTCTTTCTGTTAAAAAGGAGTGTTTCCTTTCACTGTCACCACATGCTTGCTCATAACGGGCTGTCTGATTCTTGGGGTTTTCTCTATTGTAGGGTCTTTACCTTACAAAAGTGCTTTGGGACGAAGATGGTTTTGATTTATATTGAACAGTGTCCATTCTGTGCCCATGTATATGGTGTTGGAGAAAAGGTGGTCAGTGGTGAAAGAAACATTATATGTAACGACGGGTAAAGCTCCTGGCAACAGACTTGAGAGCAGGATTTAGGGAGGATTGGTTTATTGCTTAGCACGTCATTTTCAGTGTCCTGTCCTCGCCTACTAGTGATGTCTGGTGATGGTAGACAAAAAACCCAGCTGCTTCCTTTGTCCACATACCACAGAAATGAAAGAAAGATCCACTACAATACAAAACTAGCACCAGTTAGGATCCTGGGGTAAGAGCATCCTGATCCAGAGCTGATGAGAAAGGACAAGATGCATATTGCATGTTAATTTCAATAGGTACATGGCTTAAAACGTAAAGCGTTTTTAAGGCTTTAGTTAAACACAGGATGCACTTAATTGTGCAGTGGTTTTATTTTTAAAGGGATAATGATGAAGATGACAAAGAGAATCAATCTTTAAATACATTTTCATATTTATACACCCTTTGTGCTCTCACCCTTGGGAAACTCAATAATGTCATTAATGTGCTGGGAAACCTGTGGGAGGTAAAAGGTGGTTAGGTGCCCTTCTTCTACTATCAGCACCTTATACTACAGAAATGCTACTGCAATCATCCGCCCACAAACTGGCATTTTATTAATCCACAGCAGATGAACAGATCAGATACAGGATTATACATGTATACATGCATGTATGAGAGGAAGCGGGAACACGATTGCATTAACACTGTGAGATGAGGATGTTTGCAAGAGAAAAAAGAACAACAACGAATGCAAAACGTTTTTCAGAGAAGAACTTTTGTCACCTGAGTCACCTGACAAGCGGGACACTTTCTCGCCAGTTAAACTTCCTGTGATTTCAAAAACAACAGAACTTTTGTCAGCTTCTGGTGATATCACATTAATCTCTAACAGTTGTGACATTTAGCGAGGAGTGTGTCTAACAGTGTGCGGGTCACACATAGGGGCTTTGGCTCTAGCCTTCTGACCTCTCTGGGGACAGAGGGGCTGCTGTTGTTGCATCTGAACAAATTTATGAAATTCACACCAGTTGACTCAGCTCTCCAGTGCTCATGAGAAATAAAAAGTGAAGCGCGAGAGTGAAAAAGCAACAGGAGAGAGAGGGGGAAGTGAGGAAAATGTTAGTGGCTAGTTTTGAAGGTCCGGGTGAATTCTTTTCAGAGACAAAAGCATCGTTGTCGTCGTAATTCGTGAATGCGGAAGCAGTGTGACATCACAACGTCATGAAGTCACTGGCCACTGGGATGTGCCAAATGTTATAAGGTTCAGCAAGGGGGTGGAATGGCGGGAGACTCATTAAACCTGCGAGCGTGTGTGTGTGTGTGTGTGTGTGTGTGTGACAAAGCTCATTCACGGGAAATGAATTCATAACAGTGACGACGGACAAACGCAACTAATGTGTGAATGTGAATCACCGTCAGAGTGAGTGTGAATATAAAACTGTGCACAAACCAGCAGTGATGTCACAAGTTCAAATTGTCTCACACACACGCTCGCAGACACAACGGAATTTTTTTTTCCAATGCAAAGTTGTCATATTCACAGAACACACTGGAGATTTTATCAGTTGTCCTCCATCCACCCTCCTCTCCCTCACGCTGCCTTTCAACCCTTGGAGAGAGAGCTGGCGGTGGGGGTAAAGGCGAGCAGAGAGGCCTCTCTGTCTCTGACTCATTAAAACAGTGAAGCTGTGTTCAAACTGGAGCATAAAGGCGACGCGAAGAAGGAATGTGCATGTGTGTGTGCTATAAGTCTTCATACAGCACGTCTCATTTATTATGCATCAATTGTAGTTTTGTAGCTAGTTTCCTTTTGACTTAAAGCTGTGCGTGCCAACATGTGTGTGCTCTAGAGCACAGACAGTGCTTTTTATACATCCATCAGCGTTTAATCTTCCTCTGATCTCCCACACACCACCCACATTTGTTCTTTTTTTTGCCACTTCTTATTATTTCCCTCCATTTTTTTTGGTGACTGTGTAAGGCTTTCATTGTCCTGCCGCTTCCCTTCTTTTCATCTTTTATCCTGCCCTTTTTTTCATTGTTTACGGTGTGTGATTTTGACATTTTGCTAACTCAGCAATCTGCACATGGCAGCGAGCTGAAACTTTCCTTTCTCACATTCGCGCTCACACACATACACACATGCTTGCAAATGCAGTGACAGAGGCTTGTTAAATTCAGATCTAGCTAATATTGTTCGAGCGAGCGGTGAGAATAAATAGAGATGAAAGAAAGTGTCAGAAGAACCACCCAGAGTGCAGTGCAGAGTAAGTGTGTTCACAGCGTGTCACACTACCTCCTGTGTGCGTTTGCGTGCAAATTAGTGTGTCTCTCCCTTTCTTTCAAGCCTTTACGAGTTGCGTGATTGCTCACAAGCTTTACAGTGGAGACCAATTAGCCAAATATGTGTGTGTGTGTGTGTGTGTGTGTGTGTGTGTGAGGGCCTATGTGTTTGCAGGTGCGATGACTCAGCTTTACAGTTAATCACTGGAACCCCTTTGAAGTGTGCAACAATGGACTTTTCCCCACTTTCTGCTACTAACCCTGCAGCACTCTTACTGTATTAACACAGAGTTATCATCAGCATCCTTTCCCCCCTGCCGGGTAGGGGCCGGGGCCCGACTGCTGCAACTGCTGCTGCTGCTGAGGAAGCTCAGAGCTGGGCGGGAGGCCTTGACGGGAGGAGGTCCCAGTGAGGAGGAAGAGGAGGCGGCGGAGGAGGAGGGCAGCGGAGCAACGGTGGCCCTGACCTTGTTGTTCATTCCCAGTTGGCGACCGTAGTTTTGTAGCTGAATGGAGGCGACACAAACACACACAGACACACGTTCTGAATTTCAAACTTAAGAGTACTTTCCTGTAGAAAACGGGAGATGAAAAAGTGGAAGAGGAGGATCTGAAGGAGTTGGGAGGAAGGAGATGTGAACACAGCAAAAAGGAACATTATGTTTGGACTTTAAGTCTGAGGTCAGCTGGAGCGAGAGCACAGAACAGAGCGAATAAACACTTTCCCTGCGTTTTCCCACTGAAGTGAACTATTTGCACGTCAGCAGCCTTATCAAACCCTGATGAGTCACACTGCCAACAGCCATACACCCTCAGGACACAGCAGGCCTCAGTTGATGTGAATACATAAAAAAATATTAGGGTGAAAGTTCATGAGCGATACACTGCCTCTGAAATCCACAGGAAATACTACACTCTACTATAAAATACTCGGAATATACTCAGAAGCACTGAATATTGGTCTGAAAGTACAGTAAAAAACAATAGGATGCCACCACAGCAGTGATACATTTAAAATAGCAGACAAACCTCGAGCTGACTGATCTTCTGGAAAGTCTGAACCTTTTAGAAGAACCCCTTGTGATATAAAACCACTTCATCTCAAAAGTGTTATCTTTGAAAACATTGTAGAGTATCGGAAAGCACCACAGCACGGACTGTGTGCTCGTTTAATAAGAGTTTATGACTCATTTTGAAAACTCTAAAATAAAACTGAAGAATGATTCACAGCATTATCGTTGTTTCACATCAGAAACGCAGTAATCCTCTGACTCAATGAGGTAACTTAACCACTTCCTGAAATAAAATTTTACTTTTAGGTTTTAACTAAACCTTTGACTTCATATGCATCCCAATGATTCTTGTGATACTTTCGGCACTGAAGCTGCTTTAGACTAAATCGGTATTTCACAAACTTTTAACCGGCACTTTCAGTTTCTAGTTTCTTGCCAGGACATAATAAGATTATAAAACACAATGCACCATTAAAGATTAACCACAAGTTCACTTTGCAACCTGCTTTTTTTTGGGTCACTTTTTAGTATTTTCAGATTTTCTGACGGGGTTCTTTCACACATCTTTCAGATGCTCCCATGCAAACAAACTGTTGAACTCATACAACAGTTCACAAAAACAATACCCAAAGAGTCTCTCAGAGTGTTTTGTGTTTGACACTGGCTGACCTCTAGTTTAGGACTAGCTGGCTACAAATTAAGCAGTTAAAACTAGTTCCAACTCAACCGAGTGCACCAGTGATGCCTGATTATCTAAACTGCCTCCGGAGGACATGCTCAGACAACACTTTTATCTGTTTGCTCTGACTCGCACGTCTGCTCATGCTCTGACGCTGCTTCCAAACAACAATGTGGTTGTTTTATTGGATTACACCGCTTTACTTCACATTTTTCATTCCCATGTTTATTTTCATGTTTAAACATTTTGTCCGAAAGGCTTGTTTGTGCACGTCAGACTGCAGCGAGTGCTGCCATCTAGTGATCAAATGAGGACGTGAGGCTGACGGGCCATTAAAGCACACACTCTATGGAAACAAGTTTAATGTGGTTAATAAGAATGGTACTTCTTACGGTCAAATGGCTCTTGAATCATAAACTTCCCCCATGCTATATATGGCTTAAATAAGCATCACAGAGTGACCTTCAGACTGTCATAAAGCTGCTGTGTTTACCTGCCGTGGCTGTCTGCTGCCTGTGCTTTTAGGGCCCTCCTGTGGTGGCTGAATCCTGGGAACACAAACAGCTTAGCTCCTCAATATCACATATCTATAACCTGACTAATAATCTTCTTACAGTTTTTTCTGATTGCTTAAGCACATTATATGTAACCATTGGCTATTTTTGCAAAACTCTACACACAAATAAGAAAACCTTCCACCCAATTATCAAAACATTGTAGTTCTCTTGCAAAAGCGAACACAGCTAGATTAACTCTGCACACCTTCGTAAAAATGGTGTTTTCGTATCAAACAGTACACACAAGCCATCATCTACTAAGCACACAATGCGCCAACTGCACACTGATGGTATGAATACATAACACATCTGGCTTTTGCTTCCTCTGTGTACAGATGTCAACTTGAGGTCATACTTTTGTCATAGTGTCATGTAAACATACAAGGATCCAAACGTCAAGTATTGGTGTTTATTCACACTCATCAAAACCAAGACAAAGTCAGAACACAAAAT
>VOQK01033710.1:3396-15783 GCA_015052645.1 Benitochromis conjunctus
GACCTCTGAACAGCTTTGTGATGAAAACCACTCATATTATACATTATCTATCTATCTATCTATCTATCTATCTATCTATCTATCTATCTATCTATCTATCTATCTATATATATATAAAATAAAATATTTCTTATATGTATAATATATACATACTTAATATATATATTTTTAAAGCACTATAAATTACTAGACATCTGTCAGCATTTTTAAAATCCAGTTTTAGCCAAAGAATAGCAGTTAAAGTGCATAACAGTGGCCAAAAATGCCACTTAATAATGTTAAAGGTGACAGCAGATGGAGAGCAAAGAACAACAACAAGTTGAAAGGGACAGCAGAGGAAAGGGATTGACTAAACGTGTGATTAGTTTTGGAGTAGTTCCTGCAGTCATTTTGAGGGGATTTTCCCTCTGAGCCGCACAGCTGATTGCACAAGGCTTTTAAACATTAAAGGCCCATTAAGGAGAAAGCGAAATGGATAAGGCGGAAACTGATGTTGACAGGATAAGAGAAGACGATGTCTGAATAATGGCCACGGTGGTAGTGGTAAACTTGAAAGGGATGAACAAAAATAAAACCTTGAGACAAAGTAAGAATAGGGAAGGGTATAGATATAGATTTATATACCATTCTTTTTTAAAATCTAAGATTAGACAGTCCTAGCTGTTCAAAGTGTGTGTGTGTGTGTGTGCGTGTGCGTGTGCGTGTGTGTGTGTGTGTGTGTGTGTTAGTTTGTGCTGGTCAGAGATGTTGAGTTGAAGATTTGGCATCACAGACCAACTTCCACACCTTCTAGCTCTAGCACATACACTAGAACACACATACATGTTCACATCATGCAAAGCTGCCCCCATCCCATAACCCCGGCCCACCTCCCCACATTGTATCCGTGTGCCAGCTCTTGTCCCTGGCATTGTTGGCGGTAGTCTCCATACATGAACAAGCAGGAAAATATCAGCAGTGAAATCTCTCTCCAGTGGGACAACTGCTGTCCAACGCTTACACTGTATGTACACACAGTGCTGGCCAGCATCGGCTGTGCTGTTCCCAATGTTTTTGATGTGTGAAATTGAGCCCAGATGCTCAATAAAGCAGTGGGAACAAGGAGTCTGTGTGTGTGTGTGTGTGTATGTGTGTGTGTGTGTGCGTGCGTGCGTGTGTGTGTGTGTGTGTGTGTATTTGAGATTTGCTGCCCGGACAACTGAATCATTCAGCCATGTTTATATTGTATTAATTCTCATTTAAAAGCAGTGATAATGAACACAAGTCAGAAGAAATTTCCATGAAAATTTCCATGATCGTTATCGTGTCTGACAAGATGTGATGGATGCATCAAAAGCTTGAAGCTAAACAGCTTCAAGTTTTTGATACACAAGTGCTTACTTGTCCAAGTAAAAGGTCAGCCCTTGCACTCACACGTGTACATTGTTTCCAATCTGGTGGCTCACCATTAGTTTTCCCTCTGATCCTGACCGGAAAGGAGTCAAAGACAAAAGTCTACACTGGAAAATGAGCTCATGAGACAGAAGTGTGTATGCAAAGACACTTCGACATCATGTGAGTTTCCACCTCTGCTAATCACCAACTAGAAGAAAATCACAATGGTTGTCTGCCACTATCTGTGTGTGACTGTTATCCACTTCCGTCTGTAATGTAATTTTAGAAGGGGCCAGGATGGTTATCCTACAACCACACACACTCGCTTTGACACACATGCAAGCAAGTGGAGCCCCATGTCTTTTTTAATGGATGTGATAAAGAGGAGCACTTCTTAGACACAAATGATGCATATCAGATTCTACTCTGAGGTGTCACAAAAAAACAGATACCCTTATTATAGAGGTTTGAATTTTGGATGCCTGCATCTAATATATTACTGTGATCATAAATGGAACACATGATCTGCCTTTGCCCAGCGAACACGGGTGGGTGTCAGCCGTTACTGGTTTGTATAGATTTCTTATCCGAGGCTTCTTCCCAGCCCAGAGTGGCTCCCTTTTATCACATCTGTTCCATTGCAGAAGACAGAAAGACCTTTAAGCCTTATCTGACTGCCTGCTGCTTACTGAGATACAGGTGTCCTGCTTTGTGGAAGAGGGTTTATTTACAGCCTATCAACACTAATATGTGGCATACTTTTCAAGCGCACAGGATTTGATCTTGTGATGGAAACAAGCACTTTAAGTCCCTTCAGATGTTGAATAAAATTAGATAACAGTGAAAAACAAAACAGGGGTTATAAGGTGACTACTTTTTAAATCGCCCTGCAACTAACAGGTGGTGACGCTCTGTGCATGTATTATGAAACTATAACAAAAGTCAATCCTACATCATAACACTAAGTAAGAAACCATGAAAGTGTGAATGGCATTTCTGAAAATGGTGCAATGCTTCTCAAACCGAGTCAGGCCACAGTTTGAATGAGGTATTTTTTATTAATATTATTCTAGCTCCATGTTGTAGGTACGTTCCTAACATCCAGCTGAGCTGTCTGTCTCAGTTCTACACAGAACAAATGGGTGACATGTGATGTACAAACAGCGACCACTGGAAGGAGCGGGAGAGCACCATTGATTGTTCCCTGTGTAATTGACATAGACATCACTGCTCCCTGGTGGAGCATCCATTTATTTGTCGATAGCCTTGACAGCAGACAATTCAGAGTCAGAAAACATTTAAGGTGCAGTCGGACATGTTAGAATCATTTTAAAGCAGCTGGGGTTTTTTGTTGTTGTTTTTTTTAGGTGATCTTTATGATGTGGATTCATTTTAATCAGCTCTGCATTTACAAAGCACGTGTTTATTTGGTCTACCTAACCCAGCCACGGGGGGTCACAAGCCAGTATAAAAGTGGAGGGTTGCATCAGGAAGGACAAAAGAAGCCGAAAGAAGAAGAAGAAGATGTGCATTCGATCTTTAGCCACATGTGTTCTTTCAGACTTTCAGACTCCTTTCCATCAATCTGACATGGTAGTTATGATAAGCGTCAGCATTGTCATGCACATTTGATGGCTTTTAACTCTGTTTCTACTTTGCAGTCAGTTTAGAACATTTGAACATGATCCTGTTTCACTATTACCAAACTAGAGGCCTTTCTTACTGAACATTTTACAAAGAATATGGTCAATTTCCAGAAATATCCTGTAAGTTAATATAATGTCCCCCCAAAGAGATGGAAACAAGACTGTGTCAGAGAGAATGGAGAGAGATAAATTAGAAAACTTTGCAACCAGCATGACTTCACTGCTGTTGTCAGCTTGCCTTCAACAGTTCTGCCGCCAGGATGGGGCTCAGGTCCCATCCAGGGCACGGGCCAGTCAGGAATGAGTAATCATTGTCGTGGTAACGTGCTGACAAATAGGCTAATGGAGTGGGAGCAACTGTGATTATAATGAGGTCAAACTCATTAGCTGAACCTAAATGACACTTCATTTTACTCAGCAACAGAACATTGCATGTGCACCGGAAATTTAAAAGACAAAACAAAAACCGGGTGCTAGCTGCCATGGTTCAGCTTTGGGTAATGCAACTTAGAATCAGATGTCAACCTCATCAGTGAAGCAAGCACAAATGTTTTAGTTGTACCACAAAAACATTCGGACCACAGCCAAGTAAATTGCAACTTTATGTTTGGTAATTTCATCCTTGGAGAGTTGGATCTAACACTGTGTTTGTAATGCAGTTGATTCGGTTCTATATACAGAGTTTTATATTCTGCATGCTACCTTTTAGTTCTCTAAAGAAAAGGCTTTGTGCCTCCCGTGGTACAAAACTCTTATACGGGCATCTGATGCCAAAGACATCAGCATTGAGCAACCGAGAGAGTGGGATTACATTTGGCAGAGCGAAACACTAAATGCCCTAAAACTGGTTTGAGAGGCAGAGCTACATGGCAGTGACTCTGCATGTTGACAGAAATGTTTTTAAAAACGACTGAACTGGATGACTCAAAACACACAATTCTGTGCCAGTAATATTTCAATAGAAAAATCATTAAATAAATAACTGAGATGATGTAGTTGCACTGATAAACTGCATTTAGTGAACACTCCCTTAAAACCCCACAGTGATGTCATAAAGAACTGGAAACCAGTCAGTCTGTAATGTAGGATTAAAAATATAAAATGTGATTAACTATTATTCAACATCTACTTGATGAATTATGCTTATGTCGGGAAAAATTATGTTATTTTTTATGTTTTTGGCATTTTGCACCAACCATTGCAGGGTGTTGTATTGGTTACAACTGTCACCTCACAGCAAGAAGTCCTGAGTTCAGATTTGAGATTTTATTGGAATCTTTAGTAAAATCCTGTCCAACTTTGTCCCAAAATTAAGTCTATTGAGAGTTTATCCTCTGGATGTCATGTTTAACCACAAACCCATAGGGCAGACCAAGAGCAAGTTTAAAGTTTTTTTTATTATAAAGTGAGGATGAGGATATTGCAAACAGGTGGAAGATTTCTCTACAGGAACAGAGCTGGAGTCTCTATTGAAGAGAAGAAGAGAAGTCAGAAATGACTCTTGTTTGTATCTTGAGGGCTGGAAGTGACTGGTTTGATTTGAGACATGTGGAAAGTGGGATAAATTATCATGGAAGCAAGCAACTTGACATAAGAGGAAAATTTATTGATTATTTTTGTCAATTTTAAAAGGGCCAATAAATTTTGGTGACAGTTTCTTGGAATAAAATTTTAAATGTCTCTGGAGAAGAGCCAAACGTTCTGACATGGAGAGGGACCAGAGTCCTCTGTCTGTCTGCCAAATGACATTTCTGGTCAGTTGTTCTGAGGAGCGTTGCTTTGGCTGCCTCCATATATTTTTCCATATATGGCGGCAGCAGCATAGGTGATGCTGAATGGAGGGAGCGTCCAATTCTCCATCTTGAGGTAGAAACAGTGAAGGCTGGTAACCAGGGAGAGCTTCAATGAGAGCTTATGTGAATACCCAATTCGGGGCAGTTGTGAGTTTCAATTAGCTGGGCTGGAAGAAATAACACAACACAAGGCAGCCTCAAGCTCTTTCTCTGACCACTGGATTGTGGATGAAAACCAGAAGTTAGACTATGTTTTGGCTTCTAGTGCCTCACAGAAAAGCTCCCCAAACCTCTGTGTTCCTCTCTCTGAGGGGATTCAATGCAAGAATGAAACACACCGGACTAAAAGTTGGGACTGTTTCAGTAGCTGTGGGAAGTTTAGGCAAGGCAATGAAATTCACTACTTCTGATAACCTGTCAATGATCTTCAGAGGGTGATAAACTAGAACCAAAATCCAAAGGCATGTGTGACTAAGGGTAACTAGGAATAGATGTAATAGACCTGCGGGTGGCTGGAACAGGCAAGAACATATTTCCTGGCCAGAGACCATCATAAGAACAAGAATTTCAGGAGCGAGCTGTATCGGCCGACCCTGGGGTGGCAGGTGAACTTGGTGTGAACCTAGTGGCCTCTTTAGTGTGATTGCACCACACAGGGTACATACAAGCGGTTAGGGGGACCCGAGCCAGGATCCAGCTCAGATAACAAAGCCTGGCAAATGAGATCCTCCACCTGGATCCACCTCCACAGGAGGTTAGTAATATGGTTTCTTGAGACTAGAAGCTGATCCTGCAATTAGCTCTGGGTGTAGAAGTAAGTTCAGTTAGGGATGCTGCTACCTGACTGTAGATCTTGATGAAGCTCAGGAAGTGCTGTAACTATTTCTGAGTGGTTATAGAAGGCCATTTGATCATGTCTTTCATGTTCTTTGGTTGGCCACATCATTCTGCCGTATTTAGCTACAAACTAGAACCAAAGAACAGCAGCAGAACAGGAAGGTGAGTTTGACAAGATCCAGCAGTATTCATGGTTTGACTCTGAAACCTTACTTGTTTGTATCTTCAGCAGGTGATCGGAACAGATAAAAAAGCAGAGATACAGAGCAAACACATAAATTAGTTAGAGACACAGGAGGCCTAATTACCACCATAACAACAGAGTAGCAGCACAAGTCAGGAGTTGACATTTAAGGACTGGCTTGTAAGACTAGGACTAGGTGTAAGAGAAAGTGAAAGAGAGAGAGGGATAGACTACAGAGAAAAGAGCGAAGGGAGGGAAGAAGAAATGAGAAAACCCCAAGCCTGCTAGGCCTGGAAGCCTGAACATGTAAGGTGTCAGTTGCTTTCATATTAAATTGTACAATGGACTTAGATTTTTCCTCTCCGTGATAGGAAAATAGAAGGTTCATGTGGTGCTAGAGGAATAAAATTCCCATGGACCTTTATTCTCTGAGGATAAACCATTTTCAAAAGACATCTCATGAAAATAAAGCCATCAGATTTCATAAGGACCTGCATGGTTGGTCACATGGGACAATTTGACTTGACAAGGCGTTGTTAGAGTAAAAGACAGTCCATGTTTTCTATGACCACTTATGCTGACTGTGGCAGACTAAATGCAGACGAGTGGTTTTATCTAGTAAAGTGAAGAATGGAGGCAGGTTTGTTTTGTAAGCTCACGCCACCACACATGCATGCAATTGCTTCACCTGAGATTGTGTGACCTATACAGTGTCCACACACAGGTGTGACAAGATGCAAAATTTGCAAAACACACTTTCGAGGAAAGCATAAATGACCATATTAAATGTCGAAATCTGGCTGACTGTGGTTCAGGAAATTTGTTTTTGACCAAAGTCGAATGCTTGCACCATCTACGCTGAACCACCAAAACCAAACTGGGCACTAGAGCAAGAGTATACAGCCATGTTATAGTGGCTCTGTAAGGCTGTGCATGGTAACATAATAAGGATACTAACATGCTGATGTTCCACAAAAGTAATGTTTGGCACCATGTTCTCCATCTTGCTGGTCTCACATACAACCCCATATTTAATTCACGGTAACAGCCTCCTGGACTATTGAGTGAGAAATGTTGTCCTATTCATTTCTGATACAAGAGTCACTCTGCTCAATAGTCCTGTGTCTTCTTTGCTGTCTTTTTCATTTCACAATGCTCCAATGTTTTCATTTGGTGAAAGGACTGGACTGCAAGCAGTTCAGTATAGCATCTGAGCTTTTCTACTTCAAAGCGTGCTGTTGTAATAGATGTAGTATGGCGTTTAGCATGATGTGTTTTAGAGCTTTTCTGAAAAAAAAAAACATTGACTCTATGAAAGCATTGCTCTAAAACCTGTATATACCTTTCAGCACTGATGGTCCCTTTCCAGATGTGCAAGGTCTCAATTCCATAAGATAAGATAAGATAAGATAAGATAACCTTTATTAGTCCCACACGTGGGAAATGTGTTGTGTCACAGCAGCAAGTGGACAGTGCAAAGTTACAGTAGCAAAAAATGAACACTATGAAGACTATGTCTGTGAAGGTTCTCAGTCATCCAGGTCATCGTAGTCTAAGACTCTCCACCATTTGACCTTAGAACTGAAGAAGCTTCTCGGATGAGAGGTGAAACGTCTTCAAGCAACTCAAAGAAGTCCAGACGCTTTTTGCTTTTTTCTTTCCAAGCTCCTTAGACTACTATGAAGACTAATGTGCCCCATACATTTAGAGATGCAGACTTTTTAACTGAGCACTGACAACAAGCCGGGTGGACACAGCATCCATGTTTTCCAAAACAAAACTTTAAATTCGAATTCATCTGACCACAGAATAGTTTTCCACTTTGCCTTAATCTATTTTAAATGAACTGTAGCCCAAAAAACACAGCAGTGTTTCTGGATTATGTTCACATTTGACTTCTTCTTTGCACGACAGAACTATAACCTGGATTTGGATGGCGCGGTGAACTGTGGCACAGACCAATGATTTCTGGAAGTGTGCCCATGCAGTGATTTCCATGTTTTTAATGCAGTGTCACCAGCCAGAAGTTTATAGGTATCCAATATTGATTTTTGGCCTTGTCCTGTCCACTGCCTTGAGATTTCTCTAGATTCTCAGGATCTTTTGATGACATTATGTTTTGCAGATCATTAAATATTCAAGGTCTTAAAAATCTTCTGTTGAGGAACAATTATTTGGAAATTTTTCCACACTTTGTTGCAGAGTGGTGAAACCTCAGGTTCTGAGAAACTCTTCCCCTCTAACAAGCTCTATTTAATTACCCACACATGTTGCCAAGCAACCACATTTGTTGCAAAAAACTTTTTTTTAGTACTATTTACTTTTCCAGCCTTTTACTGCCCCCATTCCAACTTTTTTGAGGTGTGTTGATATGGTTTCTATGTTCTGTTGTGAATAAAGTATTGATCAATGAGATTTGCAAATCACTGCATTATATTTTTATTTACATTATACACAGTTTCTTAAATTTCTTTATATCAGTATTGTTTCACAGAATCTGCAATATCTGGGATGCATTTCTGGAAGACTCCTTCTTGATGAATGATTAGAAGAAATTTGGTCTGTGTGTTAATAAATTAACATTTTTATGGGCTGTATTTTTGTTGTTGTCATAAAAATGCTAACATGATAACACTGCAAAGGGGCATTTCTTTCCTATTTTAAAAGTTATCTCAAAGACAAAGAAACAAACTCACTGAATTCGCCCTTGTTTGGCATCACATGATAATCTTTGGTATCCTCCCACAGACACACTCTCACACAAGAGCGCACGTCAGCCGTCGTCATCAGCCCCGGGTGGCTGTGATACCTAATGAGTCAGGGTGACCAGAACACCCACAAAGCAGATACAAAGGAACCCTGGGAGACTATATCAGTGTGAGTGTGGGTTTCTGTGTGTGAGTCTGTGTGAGGTACTTTTGTGTGACTCTTTGGGGGGATTAAAGGCTTGCCCAAACGGTTGAGCAATCTGATCTTCGGGGGACTGATTGGAAAGAAAACTTCTTTTTTCTCTGCTGATGTCCATCTGTAACTTCTCTTTCCTTATGTTATTATTCAAAGCAGATCCTTGGATCCATGTACATATACCTGGCTTTGTGTTTCCTTTTTAATGTGTACAGTTCACTAGGACTGTAGGTGGAGACTATTTGATCAGTTTTGTCTTATGACTTCTTTATATCATATATTTTACATATTATTATTTGCAATTAAAAAAATGGTTTGGTCTCCCCTTCCAGCTTCTGTGTCAAATCCACCCAGCCCTTATCAAGGGTTGACATTTGGATTCAGTGAAGGAGACACAGTGCACATTTCAGATATGCATATGTTGATCAAAATGATACTGCAGTGCATGAAGGAGCTTGGATGTGGATTAGGATACATCAAAGAAACATTTGAAGAGTGGATTCACATTGTGTGTAGCCTGGTTGCACATTAGTGTCATTATTGCTGAAGCTACAGTAACAATGGAGAGACAGCACATCAGCATCATTGCTCTTTCTGTAACATTATTTTGTAATTATCCCAAGTTTCCCTTCAAAAGTAAGCTTGGTGTTTGATATGCTGCCTATTGTTGTGTAATGCTGAAGATGGTAGATTGCAGGAGGTGTATAACTGAATGCATATTGAATATACAATAATGTAAATGTAAGCCACTTGTAAGAGATTTTCCTGTCTTGGGTGGTTTAGAGCACTGTGAGCCACAGACATCCATACTGCAAACATTTTTTTGGCACTCATTTTTGTTTTAGACACAGAACATTGCGCAACACTCTGAGCTTGAATATCAAACAATAATAGTAATTCACAAGCCAAAAATCTTTGCTTCTGACCATGTTTGTGATACAATAAGCTTAATTGATAGTCTTTATATTCAGATTAATTAGTAAAATTCCTCTAATTTATTTCTTTCCTTCAATGCCAGACCTTTGGTATCTGGTGTCACAACACAATTCACTCTGCGTCTTTTTTATCCATCTGCATGCTTTAAGTGCAGTGCCTGTTAAATACAAAAAGACTGATCATATAAGTGTATCCATGCTGCTTACAGGGATTTATGGATTGAAACTGAGGGAACGTAAATCCTCTGCACGAATCAAGAGTTTACTAAAATAGCGTTGGCCTGTGATTTCCGGAAACAAAGTCTCAGCAAACCACAGACTGACGCTGTTTGGTAAACCTCCCACAGCAAAACACAGATGTGAAAATCCATTCAATCACATTACAGGCCATAGCTAGATATAGATAAATATGTAAATAGGAACAACACAAATAGGAGAGGGTGAAATTGGCATTCAATTTGATATCTTCTCCTATTTTAACACAGTCAAAGCTCCCAAGGGGCTCTCACATTTGCAGCAGTACAGGAAGTGACCATTGTTGAGCAGTGAGAAAAAAATGTCTTGTGTTGTTTTTGGCTTTGATGTTGCCATATTATCACAATGCATACCCAGAAGCAAATCTTAATGGCAACTGATTTCTCATTACCTGCACATCAGTCCATCAGAGACTTTGATAAGTGATTACATTTCAGACGATAAAAAAACGTGCGTTTTTGACAGACTGCAGCTGGGAGGTTTCTTTTTCTGGATAGCACCACTGGTTTGGTTATATATAATCCGGGCGCCCTGGTGAAAGCTCTTTAGAAAGACAATAAAGACAAAGACAATAAAACTCCAACATCAAATGTTCTTTTTTTGAGTGAGTGGCGAGTATCAACATTTACATATAATCATTCAAAATTAATCAAAGTCACCTGACTTGTTAATGTTTGGGGGGGGTTGTTTGGAGTTTTTTTTTTTTTTTTAACAAATATTCCTTCAAATTCAACCTAAAGGGTTGAATTTTACTGTGATGCTAAGACAAATCCCGCTAGTGGAACTGATCACAGCCACAGAAACAGCAATTCGAAACAACAACATTGCAGAAGTGGAAGCAGAGCAGCTACGGACGAAAGTTTTGGCCTGTCTCAGCAACGCAAAGCCCCCAGCATCCAACTTCAGCATGGAGGAGAGGAAGGCACTCACATCACTTAGTAATGACAACAACATTATCATCCTTGCGGCAGACAAGGGTAGCTGCACGGTTTTGCTAAACCACTGTCACTGCTCAGTGATGAAAATACTTATGAGCTCCTGAAACGAGACCCAGGAAGTGGTTACAGGAAGAGGGTGATAGATTGTCTGAAGCAGTTAGAACAAGACGATGCTATTGACCTCATACCACAGGCTATACCCAGGGGAAGCTACACCAAGGCTACGTCCACACGTACCCAGGTATTTTCCGTTTTTGTTTTTTTTAAAAGTCACGTCCATGTTTTGAAAAATATCTCCGTCCACACATAAACACCAAAAACGAAGGAAAACGCTGTCAGGAACATGCCAAAGCAGCAGGTGGCGATATAATCCTAACCGTGCAGAAATGTTGGCCAATCAGAAGTCTAGAAGCCTGGGCGGGAAATAGTAAACAGAGATGGCTTTAGGTTGTGAGAGCGTCTGTGTAGAATGTAAAAGCCACGTCCGGAGTTCACTGTGTCTTTCGAAATGGAGGGACAGTAACTGTGCATGTATATGTAAGCCTGTAAACACTGCAGATAGTAAAATTAACAGTAACATGCATCGAAACAAAATAACGTGGTGCACAGTGTGACGTCAAAAAAAGGCGCACACCTTTGTCGTTGCGTTTTCTCCCTTTTCACCGTCCACATGTAAACGCAAAAAAATACTTTTCGAAAATATCCACCCAAGCCGGAGTTTTTAAAAAATCTCAGCTTTTAGTGAAGAAAACACCATTTACGTGTGTTTACGGAAGGTGCAAACGCATAGAAAAATCTCCGTTTTCAAAAATACCCGGGTACGTGTGGACGTAGCCCAAGTCTGTATGGTTTACCGAAGATACATGAACAGGGTGCATCTTTAAGACCAATTGTCTGTTTTATGGCTTCGATCCTCAACCCGTTGGTAGGCAGCTCTGAACACCACATCCAGAACACCCTGGATTTTGTTGAGAAGGTGAGAGATGTCATTATGGAGGCAGATGAAACAATGGTCTCAGACGATGTTACATCTCTCTTCACTTGCGTCCCAGTCACGGAAGCGTTGGAGGTAGTTCGTAAGAGATTACAGGATGACCCCAACCTCAGTAGAGTAATATATTGTATGCTGTTAAGTGCCAGGAGGATTGCCAGGATTTATACATCGGGGAAACCAAACAACCTCTGGTAAAGGGGTTGGCAAAACACAGAAGAGCTACCTCGTCAGGCCAGGACTCTGCAGTCTATTTACACCTACAGGCCAGTGGACACTCTTTCAATGATGAGGATGTACACATCCTGGACAGGGAGGAACGCTGGTTTGAGCGGGGAGTCAAGGAGGCCATTTACGTGAAAAGGGAAAGACCATCTCTGAATCGAGGAGGGGGCCTAAGGGTACGTCTTTCACCATCTTACAGTGCTGTGATTGCAGCCATTCCCCAACTCTCTGTGAATGTTACTCATGGCCATTGATCAATGGCCTTTGATCAGTGGGCCTTGATCAATAGTTGTTGATCAATGGTT
>VOQK01033711.1:9180-22223 GCA_015052645.1 Benitochromis conjunctus
AGGTATCAACCATAAGTTATCAATCACACGGTAGAGACTATTTTATGTATTTGAGACCATAGGCCTATCCAGAAAGTATTTATCAAGATCACGGAGCAATGCAGACAGATGTTAATCTTGCTGTAGATTTTTATACAGTTACACTCTCTTTGTAACCTACTGCTGGTCATTAGAAAGAATGCAAGTTTAAGCCAATTCCACAGTGTCTTTCTTTCTGAGGACCCTTAATATACTAAGGAACCCAGTGGCCTTATGCTTTCATTTCTGAAAGCTGCACTAACCTCACCATTAGAACAAAAAAAATATAAGCAGCAGTCAACACAACAGAGCAAAAGACAGCTAAACAACACGGCCAGTTAAACGAGATACTCATGTTTAGCAGCAGCATTGCCATAAAACAGGCACAAAGACAGTATAAACTATATGCAACATCAAGACCAAACCAATTTGCTACAATATATAACCTAAAAGTGTGACTTAAAAATTAAATTCAATCTGTTTCCTAACAATTTCAATTGTTATTCATTCTGCATCCCCCAGTTGGTACTACAGCTTGAGTTCCTGCATCATAAAACAGGTCCATCAGGGCAAATTCACTCAGTGTTTTGTCAGTCATACTCCTGAGATATGTAGCTAGGCATCATAAAGCGCTGACAGAGTGCTAAGCACTAGCAGTAGATGGTATTAATGGCAGCCATCATGGTTTATGCTCCACATCGTGATTCTTGCACTACAAAGTTTGCAGATTTTCAGCAGGATCGTCCTGCTTAGAATGATTCGCTCTCTGTTTTCAAAAGCCTCAAAAATTAAAAACTGCTTTAATGCGCTCATTTCAAAATCCAACATGGCCAATGTGGCAGCTAAAGGCAGTATGGCACCAGAAGCCTTTGACATGACTTAGAGACTTGACAATGCCCCTCCCCTCCACACAGCACTGCCACCTCCCACATCCACCCTAAAACATGCAGATGAGTGTGATGCAAGCTCAGTGACTGAGATCTGACACCTCAGACAGAGCAGCAGTCAAAAACAGAGCCATGAGGCTTTGTTCACCCCAGACGCAGAGAAATGGGGGTCAGAATTTCGATGGATCACCGTTGACAGTTTGCCGTTTTTTTATTTTTAGAACAATCTATCAGCAAATTACATTACTGGCAATTTGAAAACAGCAACAGAAGCTTTATGTACGAGAAAATTATTTCATTGTCTCTGATACCGATAATTGTGTTCTTCTTGTTGGGATTTACTGGGAAATTGAAGCACTGCTAAGTCTGTAAGGCAGCAGCCACAGCCTTAAATGGCAGCAGTCTTTAGATAAAGAGCTAAATTATCCAATGGGTGAAGGTGTTGTGAAGCATAAGGTGACATGGTAGGGGACACCTGCTCCGACAGTCTGACTATTGACGTTTATCCAACACCGCCATCAGAAATCAGGTGAGCTCTGTTTCATCATCACTGCTCAGATGAGAGCTATAAAATCTTAGCAATGAATTCTCTTTAGATTTAATATTGTCATTTAAATCAACATCAGTATGGAGCTTTTTCATATTTGTCTATGTTAGTCCTGGGATACTGAACTCAAGTAAAAGTACTGTTACTTCATTTGCATTTTCAAGCAAAAGTTGAATTAAAAATAGACAACTATTTACACATAAAAGTAAATGTCAGTTATTTTATATCAGATGGGTAGCTCTCATCTTCTTCGCCACAGATATAGACATATACGTTCCCACCTCATATCACAATACGTGAATTTATTTGTTATTAATTATTAAGTCCTTTTTATATTATATTTACACCTTCTTTCGAGAAGTTCTTATATTTTATATTTATTTCACTTCTTCTGTATAAGTTTTACCTGATTAAGCTATTTTGCCCTGTTATAGTGTATTTAGTTTATTGAGCATTTACTGTTTTAAAGCTCTGTTAAGGGCTGTGTTTTTAATGCTGTGAAACAGTAAGATAAAGTATATCTTACCATAAAACTATAAGAAGTATGATAATTACATAATAATAAAATAAAAGAATACTAGTACTAATACCAATTCTTCTTTTCCACTGCTGATACTGTTAATATAATATAATATTAGGACTGATATAATCTAGATGTATAGTTATTTAGTAAGTTATATAGTAAGTTATTTATTTGCTTAGGTTAGGTGACCAAAGCAGAAAAATATACTAAATGTGCAGAACTGAATGTTTTTGTGTGTTTGTTTTTTATATTAATTACAACAAAAAAGGAATTATTTCCTTATTAACAGAATGAGATGAATTGATTCATTTTCATTTACAAAGACATTCTTTGCAGAAAGCAAACACCTATTTAAACAGAGCCTTGAGCTCTAACAGAGCTTGTACTTGAGCATGTTCAACAATACCAGTGTAGTATAATGAAAACACCAGCCTCACTTACAGGTCTTGAAAGTGTGATACTATTAGCACAAGCTTTGCCTTCCTTCCTTCTTGAGAGATTTACAAGTTCACAATCACTTGAAGATGACTCTTTCCCAGCATCGAGCCAGGCACTTGTGTGATATCTTTATGTCAGAAATTGTTTTCATGAGTGTTCAGCTGATCCAAAGTGCTGCAGCAAGAGTACTAACAGAGACTAGAAAGACAGATCATATTTCTTCCATATTAACTTCTGTTCATTGGTCTATAATCCTTCTCTTCACATACAAAGTCCTGAATGATCAGTCCCTCCCTTATTTAAAGATACCACTAATAGTACCAATTTATCTTAATAGAGCACTTTGGTCTCAGTGTGCAGACTTACTTGTTGTTCCTGAGCTCCTGGTCTTTTCACTCATGTGTTTATAAGCCACCATTGAACGTCATTACTTGTCTATTCTCTTTTGTAGTTGGGTTTTTGTTCCGTTTGTTCTTTGCCTGGAGAACTTGATCATGAAGCAATGATGACTTACAGTTGTTTGTGTTTTGTCTGGAATAATACCTCAGTCTTCAGGTTGGAAACCACTGATTTAGACCGTGGTTCACATTTCAGTCATAAAATGGGATTCTTTGTTGTTTGTCAGTGTTGACGTTTCCCACCGCTGCTCGTCTTATCACCAGAGTAGATTTCAGTGAAGTTGAAGTGTTGCTAAGCTGCCACTAAGAGCCCCACTGTGCTGTGCTAAAAAGCTGGTGTGAAACTGTGTTCACCTCAACCAACTGTAAAACACACACCTACAAGATGAGTAAATATTGAGACTCAGGCACCCGTGGTTCATCAGCCACTGCAATATTTTTAACAGACTGTGTGCACTGGTGTGAATGTGAGCGTAATGAAGCATGCTTTAAGCACGGTCATGTTGACCATTTCTGTTGAAGTAGACAGAGGCAAACAACAGATTTGGTTCTCTGCTTGTTCTTTACTCTGAAACAATTTTTGCATAAAGTGAATAAACATAAGGTGAACATAAACCTCTTTAGCTAGAATTTTTCATTTTTTTTGCTTTGACTCTAAGAGCTCACAGAAAAATTACAAAATTGTTATAGAGCTTTATCAGGTTGTTTTTGAATCTTTTTGTGGACTGCATCCTGTTTTTGTGTAGCTCAGGCTTACCAGCTGACATGTACATTGTACATGTACATGACATTAAAGACCCAAAGGCAGGCTGGGCTAACAAAAGGTGAGCCTTTTATTCACACTGAATTCAGAGTCCAAACCAAGACTAAGTCCAAAATACCAACAAACAGAAATCCAAAAATAACAGGGAACCACAAGGAACACATGCACTGACAAAGAACAAAGACAAGGGCACGCCAGACACGCTGAGCGACTAAGCAGAGAGCCACAAAGACTTGACAAGATCATGACCAATAAATCTAAATACAAGGAACCCAATAAAATAACCATATGCACTGACAGAAACTAGAAATTAAACTACTATCATGACTACTATCAAAGTCATGATAGTAGAATAATTTTTGAAATACAAAGAAATCAAGGCAAACCATATTAAAATCAGAAAACTATAAAGAGTAACATAACCGAGGCAGGGGTACAAAGAAACAACCCAAAGCCAAAAGCCAGGAAAACCAAAGAACTCCAATAACAAACTGATAGACCATGACACCAGAGGTTTGCAGCTTGTGGTGAATCCTCTGCGGTTTTGGTCATGAAGTCTTCAGTTGTTTGCGAACATCCTGGAGAAGTTGCGTGCTTGACTTGCTGTGCATTCTTACAGAGCTTTTCATTCAACCTAGAAATGGTTTACAACATGTTTGTCTATATTTGTGCTCACTATCACGTCTCCTGTGCACACCTGTTACTTGGATCGTGCCTTAAAAACAGCGCTACAACTTATAAAACAACACTAGCACTTACATCATATAATGTTTCTTTCTGGTTCAGGTGACAATGGTGTCTGACCTTGGTGACGCCAGCTTTTACGGACAGTGTGGTGTCTATTTGTGGTCTTAAACTGTACAGGAATGAGTGCAATGTGGTGTGGGCAGTGTGTCCGCATGCCACTTCATGTGTGCTGGTGGAGTTTTTCCATTAATTCACAGACATAAGTGTCCAAATAACTGACAAATATAACACTCAAAGACACACATGTCACCCTGCGTAGGCATGCAGTCAGTCAACACGTTCATTACACATAAAATCAGACCCACATATGTTCTCAGTTCAGACACGTGCACAGACACAATGTCAGTGCCATTCACACTTAATTTAGCTTACAGTGTAAAAAGAAACTGCAGGCGAACTGCTGAATTTAATGCAATCCTGCATGTCTCTGTCAGGCATTAGCAATAAAAAAAAACATTGTTTTAACACTAGCACAACTGATGTTAAAAGATCTGTAAAGAATATGCAAAAAAATGGGAGCCTGGACACACCTACTGTGTGAATAATAAGTCTGGCACAGATGAAATGAAACTGACCTTTCACAGCAAGTTTGAAACTCTCAGTGTTGACATGCAGCATGAACACACATCATGTTAAACAGCTGGGGTTGCTTTCATGTCTGCTGCAGTACAGTTATGTATTAGAAACGTACTATTCGGGACATGTTTTGTCTCTAAAGACTGTCTTGTGATGGGATCACACCAGCTGTGATACCAGTTTTCAACTAAAATAAGCCCATCTTTCATCTTCATCTTCATATTAAAGCCAGCTGCATTCCTATAAGGTTTCGTGACTATATTATGAATGGCCGTGGTACTATTGCACTGACAAAATGTGTCAATGGAAGCATGCATAGTAAAACATTTGTGAAACAATACTGTGGAACATTAGAAGGAAGTTACTAATCCTTTGCTACCCTGTGTTTAATATCACTGTGCTATGAACTGTTCATAGTTCCCCTATGATGTCTCCAAAAATGCAAAGTTGTCTACACGTCATTATTTGACCGTGGGCTAACAATTACCCCTCTGGGATTTATTAGGAATTGGAATTGGGCAACCTGATATCGCAGCAAAACGTGTAATAGACACGCCAGTCCACTGTGTCCATTTCACATTTTAGAGAAGCAAAGTGAGAAATAGACAAGCATGCAAAAGCACCAGCAGAGGGAGATCACGGGAAAGCGTTTCAACACACATTATTAAAGTATTTACATCTATATTAGCCACCTAATTTAATTGTTTCTGGTGATTAAGGACCCTGAAACATATGTTTTTGCTCACTCCCAACTATCTCCCCCTGCTGGTAATGCAGTGTGAAATGGACACAGTGATCTGGCGTGTCTATTACGTGTTTTGCTGTGAGACTGAGTTGGATTGGGACTAGGAAGGAGTAATTAGTGATTTTGAAAAGCTAGGACAAATCCTAGTACACATCGCCCTTCTGTTCACAGACAGACAAACGCCCACCAAACACCTTTGTGGTAGTTCCTACTTTCAAATGTGTGATGATGGACACAAAACAGTATCAGCCACACTTTCACAGCTGGTAAGAATCTAAGCATTGTTTGTTCTTTTTTAAATGTGTGCATCTGACACCAACAGACCAATCTAGAAATACCTTCTGAAGCTGGCCATGAAACTGTCAAGACAACAGAAATCATATCCTGCAGGGTGTGTTGGTTCTTAAATACTACTTTTTGTATGTTTCACAGCTGGGTCAGCACCTCTGGCAGCAACGGTGGACTACAATTCGAGCATTCCTCAGAAAGAATGTTTCTGTGGGCAGGAAGTAAAGCAACAGATGGAAGATCTGACCGCAGGTATGATATATATAAAAAAAATTTTTTTAATTCAGTCTTGCTTATAATTATAATCAGGAGGAGATGGATCATCAATTTTCACCTTTTTTTAGATCCATCTACCAGAAGATTCGTGAATATGAGGTCCTGGACAGGAGGAAGACAGTGACAGCTCTGAGGGCAGGAGAGGACAGAGCCATCCTGCTGGGCCTCAGCATGGTCTTCTTCTCCATCATGATGTACTTTGTTGTGGGAATCACCATCCTGCGCTCTTATTCTGACAGGTAATATGCTGAATTAATTTCAGTAATATTTAAGAACGATCTTGCGAGTAATCTTATCAGAGGACTTTATTAGAAATCTTCTGCTGCATATTCTCATAACATCAAGTGAAGTCTTTGTCTTTTTCTTCAGTGTGTGGACTGATGAGACTAGCTGCACTATTGTCAACTCCACTATAGTTTGGGATGTGAACTGTTCATACAGCTGTGGGACAGAGTGTTGGAAGAGGTCTCGCTACCCCTGTCTCCAGGTGTATGTCAGCCTAAACTCATCTGGAAAAGTGGTACGACTGTTCCATAACGAGGAGACGCAGGACAACAACCCCGAGGTACTCAGTAATTGCTGGTGTGCACTTTTCCATCCAAACAGCACACGACAAAAATGAGAGAACACCAGTACGCTTTACACTAATAGCATAATCTTAAAGAGTTACCAAACAACTGTTACTTTCACTCTTCTTCTATCCTGTTGTTCAGTGCTTCTACATCCCAAAGTGCCATAAGGACTACGCAGCCACGCACGCCTTGGTTCAGAACATTTCTGAGCGTCTTCGTTCTCAGCACACGCTTCAGTGTTTCGTGGACCGCACAGACAAAACAGACGGCGCCATCCTGACACAAATCTACAGTCAGATCGCTGTCTTTCACTCCCTCTTCTGGCCCACCTGCACTTTGATTGGAGGAAGCGTCATCATTGCCATGGTGAAGCTGACCCAGTACCTGTCCATCGTGTGCGACAGACTGAGCCGCATCAAGAGGTGAAGGGCTTCGAGGCTACATAGACAAGGGGCAATAAGCAGAGTCATGGTGTCAAGACTGAAACACAAAACGGCTGAGATGTGGTTTGTCTGTGACAGCTGACACGCTATGACAATCACAAAGAAGCGTTTCTCTTTGTTATTATGTTTGACTCCAGTGGAGCCTGTGGGTAAATCACAGGATTTATACTTATGTCACTTGTTACATACATATTTAAGTGCCTGTCCTGCTTCATATGGCTTTATATGTCTATTCGTTAAATATTTTTGCAAATACTCTTATTAGCCTTTTTGCTAAGAGCTGGATGAGAAGGTCGCTATAGTGCCAAAGCAACAGAAACAGGAAACCAAGTTTCAGAAAAGTGTAGATTAACCCTCCTAACATTTGCTGTTTAAATTTGTAATTGTCTTTATGCTAAGGAAACATAACAGATGGTCATCTTAGTTTAATAACTAGCATAGTCCCTAGTCATATAACAGATAAAACAGCAGCTTTAATGACAATAAGCTAACATAGGTTTTTAAAATAGTACTAACAATTATTTTAAAAACTATTTATAATGCAAGCACTTTCCGATCTTTATCCTGACATAAGATACTACTGGTTATAGCTTTATAGCTAGCATAGGCTAAAGACATAGTAGCATTTTATGTTTTTCAAATTATGTTAGTGAGATTTATTTTACCAAAAAGTCAAACTATTTCCTTTAAGGACAGATTAGTTCTTAAACTGTAGCTTAGTATCAAAAAATTATTTTTAAATTATTGTGGTTTCCATATACAAAGGCTGCTAATGCTTAACTGGTCCTGTCTCTTAAAAGTAGGCTTTTGAACTGACTGGAAATCATGTTGGGATTTGGTGAAGTGACTGCTGCCTGAAATCTCACACTATATTATTATTTTTTTCCTCTTATAGCTCCCTCAGTCAGCTGGTGACTCTAAAACCACTTCAACCCTTTGTTATTTTACAATTTTTGCAGATTTTGAGTCTGATATTCATCTATTTACAGATGAGGAGTAACAAATATGTCAGAATTTCTGGGTTTGCTAGCATGTGTTCGTCTTTTAAAATCTACTTTCAGCAAACAATCAAACCCTGACAGTCATTTTTTAAAGCCACACTTAGGTAAAACCAGAATTCTTTCTGCACAATAAGTCAGGTATTTTGCAAGTTATGTGGTCTCACCGAGAGATTTTTCCTTCTTTTTCCATATCAGGTTAAACTGATTCAGCTATACAGTGTTAATTAAAGTATGTTTTGAAATGTGTTTTAAATGGTTCTGTGGGAGTAAAGATGAGAAACTAAAATAAACAGAAACCAGCTGGAATTAAGAGGAATGATGGTAAACAGAAAGGTTATCAATTAACTTTTCCCTCAACCATTATCCGAACATTTTTATCTATTTTACATCACTGAGCTCGCGTACCAAATACAGCACATTAATCTCACTCTTTTTTACTTTAAATAATCCTTTACAGCCTCCTAATTGAGTCTGCTGGGCTCAACTTAGATGAGTCACAGCTTCACATGTTATAGTACAGACTGAGATTGGTTTTACATTTTCTTTCTAACATTTTGTTGCATAAATGATTGTACTACCAAATAAACACAAGTTGCCTGTCAAAAAGAAAATTGTGACTGTTTAATAAAGATTGTTTTTTTTATTTTGGTCACTGTATCCACATATATGATCCATAGGGCCTTTATAAAGCCGTCAGTTCAAACCACTTATGATACCAAAATACTTGGTATTTGTTGACTGTGTTAATTATAACATTAAAACGACACATTATTACAGTTTCATGGGCCCCGTTTAAGTCTGGATCCCATTCACCATCACAGATCATTGAATCCAATAAAAATATAATGAGTATATGAAAGTATACTAATTAAGTACATGAAAAAACTGAGTACACACCTCTGTAATGCTCTAGAAATGTAAATAATTACAGTAATATCATCTTACATGTGTTTTGGTTTTTAGGTTGCAGAAAAACTGACTGTACACGTAATTTAAGCTCAGGCTTCAGGCAGCTCCAAACACCCACTTTTCAGGCACAGAGCACTAGTTCTGAAAATAGAAGCCACACCCACCAACAGCGCACACAGCCATCTGTTTGGGGAGGGCTTCCAATCAGAAGAGAGTTGATTAAAGGTAGAGGAACACATAAAGGATGAATTGAGAGGAAAACAAACTTTGAATCATGCAGAGGTACTACAGAAGAGTCCAAGAATAAAAATATGAAACTGGAAATTTTTACAAGTGTTAATGTCATGCAACAAGCAGATACGAGCTTCTAAACTGGCCTAAAAGTAATTTGTATTAAAAAAAAAAAGCATTTCAAGTAAACTCAGTCTGAAGGCCATTGAAAAAAGTTGACATTTATGGAAGTTGCAGACCAAAAAGCAAGAATATACACTTAGTCTACTTCAAATATCATGAAATGGGGTGTAATGAGTAATTTAGAATTAGCAGCAAAGTCTCTCTGAGGTGAAGCCGCTCCTGCATCTGTGAGTCTGTGCTGCTCTCTACTGTATTAAACTTCAAAAACTCAAACCTGTTATTTACTGTTCCTCCAACACCAGATAAGTGTTTGGATTCTTGGCCCCATGACCTGAGCAGTATAAAATGGATGGATGGAATTAATAATTAATTATGCAACCACACAATCTTTAACAACCTGAGTCATAAAATGATCGTGAAAATCTTCAGCTTTACACCTTTACTTGAGCCACGGCAGACCTTCAGAGAGCATCGCCCTGCAGCCAGAACCATGAAGCTCAGGTGGATCATTCTGCTGTTTGGTCTCGAATTGGTAAGAGAAACCCCTTCATGTGTATATAATAAAGGTATCTATTATATTTCCAGTGATAAATGCTTTAAGGTTGTATTGTCCCCCAGGAGTGGAGGCAGGATTTGAGTCCATTCAGTTTCACGTGGATAATGTTACAGTTTTCTCTGTCGATTGATTATTTCGCTTTCTAATTTACTTTACAGACAGCAGCCAAACTAACCGGTGATACAGGTGAGCTAAACAATATGTTTTAGGTGGTGATGTTACTGAAGGGCAAAATTACAATTTTACACCCCAGAAGTGTTTTAGAGGAACGTTGAACTTATAATGTCCAAGTATGTTCCAAGTAGTTCTCTGTATTACTCGTCTGCATATGAATGCTTTAGTAAAACAACCATTTTCAGCTAGTTCTGCGGTCATGTTACTACAGTTCACAGGTCTTTTATCTTATTATCACTGATTCCTTACCTGCAGAAACTGATGTTGACGAAGGCCATGACTGGGACATCGTTAAAATCAATGAAGGTTTGTTCTCGTTCACTGTTCTTGTTTCGTTTTGCTTGATATCGTCTCTCTGAGGAGTCGTGAACATATTTGACTTTTTTCTCTTTAGCGGCTGGGCTGGACCTGTTGGAAGGAGATATTAATCAGGAAAAAGTAAGTTTATCCTTTGTCATGAAAATCCTGAGTTTTAGACGTTTCTTTCTTTTGGGTTTTTCTAGAATTTAGTAATGCCCCTGTGTGTAGTCTTGAGTTCTTACCATGTTTGTAATCTGGTTTCTGTTAGTGTTTAGGATTATTTAGGATTAGGATTGTTTGCGTTTTAATTCGTCTAGTCTAGCCTTCCTAGTGTCTTCCTGTATCTCGCCAAATCTTTGTACCCGATAGTCGCTGGCTGTTTTCTTTTGATAGTCATTTGCTTCTTGTGTTTAAAATGTAATTACATTTCCTGTGTTGTGATCTTGGTTGCTGCAAGCTGAGTTTTGTTTGATTTCTGTTTCCAGGTCCGTTATTGTCTCCTGTGTATTTATGGTTTCTGTCTGACATCAGTAGTTTGTTGTATTGTACCATTTTGTGTGTGTTTTCCTTTGACTTTGATTAAAAACTGAAGGTGAGAAAAATATTCCTCACCTACAACAGTTTAAGTTTTTGAGGGCTTATGCAATTAAAGGAGCAGGAAAAATATTTTTGCAATTCTTAACAGAAAGTTAAAAATTTTAAAGAAAAAAAAACAAAACACAAAACTATATTAAAAATATTATTCTATATGATTTCAATTTTTTTAATACTGTTTTTAGGTCATTTTGTCCTGTTATGTATTTATCTTCTGATATAGCACCAAGCTGATATTTTGATATTTTCCTCCATGTGGATGAAAACACACATAGACTGCATATAAAAGATGACCATAGATTCTTGGACAGAAAAGTGATGGCAATGCAGAAAGGCTTTAAACCTGCATCTTTCTTTAATGGTGTGCAGATGGTGTCTCCTCTGCTTGGTTTTTATTATAGGCTCGAACACTAGTTTCAAGTCACAGTATATCATGACATGAATTTTGTAAATTTTAGTAATTATTAGAGTCTTAAAGCCAGATAAAAAAGGGTTCACTGGCTTAGCTGGCATTTTTACAACGTAACAGTATTTGTGCTTCCCTTTAGACACTCGGCAGAAACTCCATTATAGGTGATGAATATCGCTGGCCAACAATCATCCCCTACTACTTAGAGGACAGCCTGGGTAAGACATTCTGGAAACTCATTCACAGCGCTAATGACTCTATGCATCAAATCAGTATGTTTCTCTATGTTATTTTACACTTTGTAGAGATAAATGCAAAGGGGGTGATCCTGAAGGCTTTTGATCAGTACAGACTGAAGACCTGCATTGATTTCACACCGTGGAAAGGAGAGGAGAACTATATCTCTGTTTTTAAAGGCAATGGGTGAGTCAGGCTTCAAACATCTGGTGACTTGTTAAAGAACCTATAATAACATTTGGTAATCATTTTATGTCTATTCCCTATAAATATGGTTCTCATATATATATATATATTAAAAAAAAAATTACTATAGTATATGGTACAAAATATATTCAGATAACTTTTACACAAACTAATGACATAAATAAACAGAATTAATAACACATAACATAATTATTTTAAATACCAGTTACTGGTTAAGTGTTAAATTACATTATTAGTGATGGCTTTTGATGTATTACCAGTTCGCCTTCTGCTAATAGTCACCCAGTTTGTGCATTGAACCTGAAAGACTGGAGATCTGTGTCTGTTTAGACATTTGCACATCTAGCTTTCCTACTCTACAGATGCTTCTCCTCTGTTGGCAACCGGCATGTGGGGAAGCAGCAGCTTTCCATTGGTAGTAACTGTGATAGTCTGGGAACAGTTGAACACGAGTTCCTGCATGCTCTCGGCTTTTGGCACGAGCAGTCCAGAGCTGACCGGGACGACTACGTCGACATCATGTGGGATCGCATTGAGTCTGGTAACAATGACCAGTGTGAATTACACCTCATTTAATCTAGAACTAGAACAAACAACCATTAGGAGATTGTGCTTCCCTTCTAATGCCTCGTGTGAATAATGACAGACAATTACAATATTGTGCAAAAGAGGGGTGATTTTTTTCCTGGTATTCCTCAGGCAAAGAGCACAACTTCAACACATATGATGACACCGTGTCCAGCGCACTGGGGGTTCCCTATGACTATGGTTCTGTGATGCACTACAGCAAGACAGCCTTCAGCATCGGCTCAGAGCCAACCATCGTCACAAAGATCCCTCACTTCATGGATGTGATTGGCCAGAGGATGGGGTTCAGTGCAAGTGACCTAACTAAGCTCAACCGCCTCTACAACTGCAGTGAGTCATGGCAACTTGTCAGAAATTGATCACATATTACATGAAATGCAGAAACCATACAGAATGTTCAACGGTACAGAAACATTTACATCTATCACATTCACACCACAGTAACTAGTGAACGCTAACGTCATAAATTTAGTGTTAATGGCCTCTCCCCCCC
>VOQK01033711.1:23508-42343 GCA_015052645.1 Benitochromis conjunctus
AATAATTAGAATATATTGATTATGAAATGATATCAATAATCTTAAATGACCTGGCAAGTATTACATTAAATTAAAAGTGTGAACTCTTTTTGCTAATTTCTCAATTTTAGCAGTCTTTTCCATCAAAGCTAAAACATATTTTTTGTGAAGAGGGAAAATGCAAGTGTTGGAGGCCATAGGACTATATCGAGTCCTTTGAGCAGTGAAAGTGTGACTGTTTTCTCTCAACAGCCACATCTTCTACCTTTGTGGACAGCTGTAATTTTGAGGAGGAGAACATCTGCGGGATGATTCAGGGCTCTGGCGATGCAAAGTGGGAGCAGCTTGCTTCAGTGACTGGAGGACCTCAGAATGATTTCACCAATTTGGGACAATGCGAAGGTAACTTTGAATAATCACACAAATGTGTGCTATTATGCTAAGCTTCATGGAAGGATCCTGGAAATTTAGCAATAAATGATTTCATTTGAAACCATGCCACCTATTTTAGCAGGAGAACTTTGCACAGAGGGATTCTTAATCCCAAGAGTTCTCCCTTAGTTAAATAAATAGTTTGCACTATAAAAACATTTAGTGCACTCTCAAAAACTGGACTTTGGTATGAGGAGGGTGGGGATGTCTGAGGAGAGATGTTGAGTGGAGTTTCAAGGAATGATTACCTGTGCGCTCTAATCTGAGTTAGGAGCTACTGCTTTGGTTTCATGTATCTGAAAAACAACAAGAGCAGAGGTGATTTACAGCAGTGACCTGTGCAAAGTTCAGAAAGGAATCAAGATAAAGTGATTTATTGTTTTCACAAAAGCACGCTTAGTTTGTTAGAAAAATACATTTGGTGTTGAACTCTGGCAAGTGTTTTTATGATAAACTTGGCAAGGATAAAATGCTTTAATACTGATCGCACTAAAAGAGAGAGAAACATTCTTTATTTGGTTCTCTGTTCATTAAGTTGAACTACTACTGTGCTAACAACAAAAATACAAACACAGTATCCCACTGCTTTAATACCAGGGGTACATCAAGAGAATAAAAACTGATGCCTGCTAAGAGTCTTCAAACCTATATGCTTTTGTTAAATAAAGAATGCAATGAAAAAAAAAAAAATGTTTGTAGGGCTTCACAAACAGATCTGGAAGGTTAGTCAATGTGAAAGATGTAATACATTCAGAAAATGAAGTACTTTATTGTACCTTTAGTCCATCTACATGACCATGTAAGCAGAATGTTTCGTTGTTTGTTGAACCACTGACCTTGTCAGTTTGCCGAAGCAGACTGTATGAATTATGAAGGACCCAAATGCAGACACAAAACAAAGTGGAACAAAACTTGATAATAACAAAAGGTGAGCCGTTTAATAAGGCTGATAAAAAAGTGATAAAAATTGATACCAAACTGAACCTAACCTGAACTGGGAGAACTAAAAAAACAACATGAAAAACCCTGACATGAATTTGAACAAACCTGGACATGACACTTGGAAACATGACGAGAATAACAGCAGACAACCTGACACTGAACAAAGGACTTAAGTACACAGAAGATAATGAGAGGATGGGGAACAGGTGGGAACACAGCTGGGATAAATCAGACCTAACGAGACAAGGGGAAGCAAAACTAGACACACTGCCCACAGGACAGGGACTTTCACAGTAAAACAGGAAGCAGCATGGAACGCAGACATGACAACACGAACTTGACAACATAAGACGCACAGACATGAAACACATAAAGGGCGAGGAAAACTTAAACACAAGTGTAAAAGACACAAGGTGAATCTAAAATACAATGAATTGTAACAAGCAACCTAGGCAAAATGGAAATGAACTTAGAGAACCTGATAAACTTAAACCATAAACATCAATATATAAGTATAAACTGAAAATGCTGGGTCAAAAGACCCAGGATCGTGACAGACCTATTATTCATTTAAGAATTAAAAACACTTAACTAATTCGATGAACTAATGTTGTTTCTACACAAAACAAAAATTTAGCAAAGAAACCATTTAAAATCGTACCTGCAGGCACTTTGTTACTAGAAGTCGGTTGCAAAAACACATAATTTGTTTCACTTTCTTTAGTCGACCCTAGGAAAAATACTAAAGGCATAAAATAACGTTTTTGCACCAAGAACAACCAATGTTGTCAAATGAGTCATTACAAAATCTGAGGAAACTGGGCAAGAGGGGGACAAAAGAAAAAAACAAAAGAGAAGCAGATGCCTTAAAAAGCAGATATAAAAGTTGATAAAACAGTATCTAAAAGTCGTGTCCTTAAGAAATATTTTTAAATATCAATCGAAGATCTGACACAGGTAAGTTAGTACAACAGGTCAGATGAAGTTTGGTTCAAATCATCATCAGTATGTAAAGGAGATCAGGAAGCAAATCCATCAAGCATCTGTGGTTGTTTGAAATACAGTGTTTCAACAATTATTTGTCATTCACAGGCAATCAGGTTTAATGTAATATCACTCTGTTGATGCTTAATATCACCATTGACTTTTGCTGCCCAGGGAAAGGTTACTTCATGCACTTCAGCACAGCCTCTGCTCAACCTGGTGAGCGTGCTTTTCTGGAAAGTCGTTGGCTTTATCCCAAATCTGGAGCCCAATGTCTGCAGTTCTTCCTCTATAACTCTGGGGCAGACGATGATGTTCTCAATATCTGGGTGAGAGAGTACGACAAGGCCAACCCCGACGGGAAAATGAAGCTCTTCCACAGCATTTCAGGTAAGAAATGACATACAGACTGGGTCGTGATTGTGAAGGTTATTGTTAAAGGTGCGATAGTGTCATCAGAACATCTGTTCTTCCATCTTTGTAGGAGGTGTCATGGGCTCCTGGGAGCTGCATAACATCAACCTGAATGTGACACAGAAGGCCCGAGTGGTTTTTGAGGGCGTGAGGGGAATGAATCCATCAAAGGGAGGTTTCTCTTTGGATGAGATCAACCTGTCATCTACAAAGTGTCCTCATCACATCTGGCGCATCCGTGGCATCACCGAGCTGCTGGCCACCACACCAGTTGGCCAGAAAATGTACAGCCCTCGCTTCTTGTCACCAACAGGTTACTCCTTCCAGGTAAATTACTATTAATTACTATTTAATATTTCAATGCTGACAAGGTACCTGGTTCTTTTTAATTCAGTTGCATTAAAAAGAACTGGAAACACTTCAAAGTACGGTCCTCCAGAATAAATAAGACACTATTTTTATTTCGTTATTTTTCTCTCAAAGAGATTTAGTCACTATTTTAGAGCCCGTCTTTTTCAAATGGGAGAAGAACAAAAGATTTTTGAATCAGTGTACATTAGATAATGAACATGGAAAGTGCAAACCCTGTGGTAGCTACAAGGTGCTTGCCTCTACCTCTAAAGTGCTCACTACTTCATATTGCCCTGTCCTCTTCAGATAGGTGTGTACCTAAACGGACGAAGCGACAATCCAGGGTATATGGCCACCTTCTTCCACCTAACCTCAGGCCCCAATGATGACAATCTCAAGTGGCCATGTCCATGGCACCAAGCAACCATAGTCCTGATGGATCAGCAGTCCGACATCAGGCAGCACATGAACATGCACCGAATGATCACGACCGACCCTGAGAAGTTGTCCTCTGATGGTAAGAGGCAGGGCAACAGCTTAACTAATTATATACCAAGTCATTCAGGGTTTTTAGTGAGCTGTTGTGTTTTCATGTTTTCTTTCCAGGTACTGAGTACTTCTGGGATAATCCCAAGTATGTGGGCTCTAAAATAACTGAGTCTGATGGCAGTTATTACTATCGAGGCCCAGGCTATGGAACAAGTACCTTCATCACCCACGACAGACTGAAGAGCAGAAACTTCATCAAAGGAGACGACGCCTTCTTCCTCCTCAGTCTGGAAGGTAAGGAAGCTTTTAGACGAATTACATTTCTGAGCCAAATATTATAACCCACCCCTGTTTGGTTGGCCTTGCCATTTTTGGAGAGGCTCCAACATAATTGTCTGGTTTGTAGATGTGTTCAGATTTTATAGCTTTCTACCCCAACAATAGCTTTCTTGTCTTCCCTCAGATATATCAGACTTGTTGAAGCCGCAACCTATGCCCGACTCTGCCGTCCATGGTGATGAGAGACAGATAAAGGCAGCAGATCAAGCAGCTCCACAGGGAGCTGCCAATAGCACCACTGTGGTCATAGCTATCGCTGGATCAGTGGCAGGACTCATGCTGGTGGTTTCCATGCTGATTGTGGGGAAAGCCTGGAGGATGAGTAAGATGAGGAGACAGCAGGAGGGGGTGATCATACATAACATATCTGGATTTGTGGAAGTAAGTACGAGTAAAATAGAGTCAGCGCATATTCAGTTGTTACTGTGTCCCTTCTGTCCACATTTAATTTCTCTTTTTTTATTACAGGAGCAACCAACAAAAGATTTATCATCTCCTTTCTCTACACCGTGATGGGCAGTTAAAGGAAACATGTGACAATGGCCAGAACAAAAACCACATTATTGGTGACTCAGTGATTTTTTGCAATTGTTGAATCAGATTGTCAGCAAGTGCAATCTGACTTTAAATAAAATAAAATCTGACAGCATATTTCTTTAAAGCATTTGTCCAACTTTTGACTTCAGCTATATATTTAACACTACAACACAGCATCTCAGGGTGCTTTATAGTGTAAAATGACAACATGGAAAATTGTAGAGAAATCTACTATAAGGGGTGGCAAAAATTCCCTGGCAGAAGCAGGTGCAGGGAAAGCAGCCATCTGCCACAACTGGGAAAGAGAAGGAGAAGAGAAGAAAAAAGTGATAGACACACAAAAAAAAAATCACTACTGAAGCAAGGACAAAGTTAATGACAAACAATAGTGGCACATAAATGGATAGGGAGTGAAACTGGGGTCATGGGTGTAAAGAAGAAAGATATTTAGTGACATTAAGGCTGTTTTCACAAGACTGCTGGGAGAATCAGGTCAGGATGTTTTATCATTTAACTGATACACATCAATAGATTATCAGTAGTTTGTCCCCTGGTTCTGAACCCTAACCATCGATGTGTGATAGTTTAATGTTGTTGTACAAGTACCTTTCCATCTAAAATGTACTTTACCTGAGTTTACTGTAAATGCTTTGGTTCAGGTGGTGAGTGTGCAGAAAGCAGGACACATGTCACATCCAACGCTGACGGCTCATGTCTACGAGGTGCATACGTAATCAAAATAAATTACACAAAAGATTTGCTGATGATGTGCGTTTTTACCTGAAAATTATTTTGGATGCTTCCATTGAGTTGCAGAAACATTTTTATGGCTTCTGAGGAAAGTAACCCAGAAAAAGATTTGGGAATCAAAGCATTAGTGTTTAGATTGTCAAAGGTGAATAACCAGGATTTTAAGTTTAACCACACAATTACCTTTGGTCTTAAGAGCTTGAGAACAAGGCAACTGATCTTCTTTAAGTACCTCTTATCCAAGAGGCATCTTCAGTTCCTAATGCAATTACCTCTTTACTAATTTACAAGACCTTAGAGGCTCTCTCACCAATTCTCATCAATCTGGTTAATAGAACTTAATGGAGTTTAAACCATCCCGAGAGGGTTTGTCGCTATACACGCTGAGTGCAGTTCCAACAGTGACCACTAAGAGGCACTCCACTCAATATTACTGGACAGAATGACATAACAATACCAGACATAACAACCATCTTTCATTTTAGACTGTTAAATGAACATTGGTTTCAGATATAAGGGTCTTTTTAACATTCTCAGAGAAAAAGGGAGAAAATCCAGAGCCCCAAAACACCAGACAGACTGCAGTTTCAAGTCAAGCATTATTTTTATTGTGATACACTCAAACACAGTGAGTGCCATGGGTTACTCTGATCTGGAAGGCTCTATAGAATGGATTAACACACACACAGCTTCACAAGTGTTGCATGTATCTTGCATACAGTGACCTTCTTACATTGTGCTTTCTCTAAGCAGACGAACTGTAACAATCAAAAACAATCATCTGTTTTCAGTGACCAGTGGGATATTGAGTAAGAAGGACCCCCTCACTGAGGACAGAAATCCTCACATCGCTGTGATTTATTTGAGCAATCAGTCATTTTTGAGCTTCAAATGGACCCACTGCTCTCTTGAAGATTATCTAACTTTAACATTCAGTAAACTGCTTCTTAAACATAAAATCAACAGGAAGGCCTCAGCCAAAAAAAAGGCAACACTCGTCTTGTGGATTGTCTTTTGACTTTTTAAATTAATACACTAAAAGACCTTTATTTTTGGAGTTGTTTGGACTCGAAATGACTACAAGTACTGTGCAAGTTCTCTCGCTTCTCAAATCATTTGGTTTCAGTCAGCTGGTACTCCTGTCCGGATTTGGTATTTCTGAGCCCTCAGAGATTGTGCTGCCTGCTCGGCATTTAAACCCAAACCTGATTTTACAACAGTAGTTGGTCAGATATTATAAAGGAAAAGAAAGAAATGAACTCAGGTCAGTACCCTGGGACCTGTTTGTGCAGAAACCACACTTTTAAAGCTGCACTAATCAGTGTCTTTCTTGTCAAATGACAAAGTGTAATGTAAAAGACGTCAAAATGAGCTTTTGTTTTTTAACCCATGTAGAATTATTGTTTTGATTTCCTGGCTCGCAAAATCAGATCAATTATTGCAGCTTTAAAAGATTCAAAAAGAAAAATGACAATTATTCACATGAAGAACACTTTTCTAACACTTTGTCAATACGCAGCATGTTAAATTCAAATGCAGCAAAAAACTGAACCAACAGGACATTTCTAGTGTTGTAGTGTACTTGTTCACGTTTAGCTCGCCCATTTCACTGTCAGTTGGTGTCTTGTGTAAATGAAGCAGCTGGCGTTCTTTATATTTGATCTAATCTTCAGCTTTTATCTGCGGTGCTGTAAAGAATTTCAAGATATTCCTTTGATAATGTGCTTTCAATAGTAGGACAACATACAACAGTTGTGTTAGAGACTAAACAGTTGGCGGCACTTTTTCATATTCACTCACTCTTCAGCTCTAAACTGACTCCCTGTTCGTCATTTCAAAGGACTTTTCGATTGCCTTTGCAAGCACACTGGTATATAGAGTCATAACACCACACGCACGCACGCACGCACACACACGCTGATGGAGCAATATAGTCCCAGCACATATTACATATCACGCCATGCACACAGGTAGAAGGCTTTTAACTTTTTCACTGCTATTTCATCCTCCACACAGGTGTGCACACATATAAGACACGATCTACATGCACAATAAATGTGCAGTGAAGATGAACCACACTCTGAAAAAATATATCTTTGATGGCAGAAATGTAGAAAATGGACTGATTTAAAGCTGCACCTTGATTCACTGGCAGCTACAAGGAAAAAAAGCTGTAACTCCTAGAATCATGTGCTTCAGCCTCAATAAAGACAAACCCAGAACTTAAGTGAAGCAGATGGAATATGCAGAGAACAAATCCCATTTTCTACAACTTAAAAAAAAGTTGGAAAAGTAAGCACTTAGGAGCTACGTTTGAATCACAGCAGTGGATTTGGGAAGAAGGATGAAAGACTCCAACAGCAGGCAGGATGAAATTGGAAAAAAGGATCAAAATCCTCTGCGTACACACTCTTACAGGACAGCTGCTGCTGGCAGTCCTGAAGCAAATGCAGGTCAAAAGTGTGACAGCTAACTGGAAGAAAGACAAAGAAAATCCTCGCCCACCTCTGAACCCTCATATCTTTCATTTGTCTGCTGAACAACATCATAAAATACTCCAAGCAGCTCTAATGCCTCACACAAACACACACACAGAGAACCAGGAGAACCAGAGACTTTAAACACTAATACATTCACACATAGTTTGCATCAGCGCTGCAACAAGCAGTCGTATAAATGAAGAAAAAAGTGTATAGTCGACAAACTTAACTGAGTGCTTAAGTAGTCTATCGAGAGGCACTGCCTCAGAGACAAGATAGAGATACAAGCCTCAGAGGGCGTAAACAGGAGGTGTAACGCTACCATGGATATTCTGAGTTGCTCATGTTTTGCCATAATATGAGTGATAAAAGAACATAAATGCAGTTCCTATCTGAAGGGTTTCAAAAATGTAGCCAGACAACCATCTCTGGATTCCTTTCAGGCCAGCGTAGGTTTTCAGTTGCTCGAGTTGTTGAGTGCCAGCAGCATGAGGTGGCGCTGAGCTTCTTTTCTGCCTTGAGCAACGCACTATGTATTTTAAACTTGTATATTTAAAAAAGAAAGCTAAATAAACTTTACCCAATCTCAAAATGTAAAGCTGGACCATGGCACACATTCAAAGTCTTTCTAAACTCAATGCTTATTAAGCTTATGATTACTCATAGAATACCAGAGTTTTACATTTGATGCACTAGTAGCAAGGAGTTTTATGTCTACTCAGTGTGCCACAACTGAAGAGTTAAGCAACCACAGAAAGGCAGACAGAGTAGGAAGCAGCAACGGGGAAAGTGGAGAAAAAAAAAACAACCTAGAGTAGAGTTTCTGATGATGTGTCTAAAAACAATCATGGTCAGCATGCGTTAACAGTGTTGATGAAATTACTTCCACTATCAGACACGGGAGAAAAAGCTCTACACTGCAAGTTTACCTAAATGGATAAAGAAAATCAGAAACAAACTCAAAAAAATGCAGTTTCTGCCTATCATAGAGCTCACGCCACCATCAGCAAACATTAAAAAAACCCCTGCAACCTGAATAAATATTCCACTCAAACATTTAAAACTGCTAAAGGACTTTCCCCACCACGTCTCTCTCTCTCTCGCACAGCTCTGTGGAAGTGTTTTCGTTTCATAAACTTTTCATGCTTCCAGTGAAATAAAGAGCAGCACTGGACTCAGACATTCAGGTAACCAACGCTTCATAAAATCAACGCGTATTTCTATTCGTTTAGAAAACCCAGCCGGTCACATTATCAGCCACAGACAGACCCACTTTGCCCTTTTCACTGGAAACTACTAACAGTAAAAACCACAACTCCACACAGCTGAATACATACGACAAAAACATATGAAACTAATCATGTCGCAGTGTTTTAATGACGGCAGTGTGGATTCTGTTGGCGGTCATGTTAAGCAGTCGCTTGATATAAACGGCGGTTTTATTCTGTTCTTTTTCAGTAGAACATCTTTAACGTTGTCTCTGTGCTTCTCTGTTTTATTATGTGCTGTGGCTGGCAGTCCAAAAGAAACTGGATGGGCCAAGCTGGTATTCATGAGTAGTGAAACCACCCTTACAGCCCATTTTAGGTGGACAATAGTTTACAATTTTCCACACAAACGAGGAATTCACTTCACAATATCCAGTATCTCCTTGTAACAGCCAATTAATTCATCTGACTGGGTGAGAGGATGCGTGTTGTTGTTGTTGTTTTTTTTATTTAGCCCTGTTTTACAGTTACATACTGTGCTTACATGCCACGGATCGACAACCTGCTTTACCGTAAAGTGGTTAGAAGGACTCAAGTTTTAAAACTCAGGGCAGTTGATGTCAGCTCTTAACTCAACAGGCGCATTCACATAAAGTTTGTAGAAAAATACATCTTTAGACCTTTCCAACCATAACACTGCTGTTTCCCTTTCAGTTATGTTTTTATATTTTAAGTATAATCCAAATGAAATCGGATTATTATTATTATTTTTTTTTTTAAACGAGTATTTATGCATAAACTTATTCTCCTCATCAATGTCATCTGGTTTCTATCATGTCAGCATCTTTATGTTTCAGCAGCACACCCAGCAGCTGCTTTTCACACACCAGACTTTAAAGAAGACTTATAATGCCAGCTATTACTGGACTCCAATACAGTGACTTTGCATGTTTCCCTGCTCAGAATAATTCCTTTTCCCACATTCTTTACTCCATTATGAAAAAAATGTTTTTTTTTTTTTATTAAAACAAAGTTGCTATCTGCTTTCTACAGGAGCACACAGCGCCGCTTCACAATGTTGTCGCTCGTAACCAGTCTGCTTTGGATCGTTACAAAATCACAGCTCACGATCAAAATCAACATGAAGAATATAACGGGAATTTCACTTCTAGAATCTAACATTATTAGCATTAGTGTTTACCGCAGCTAATACCTGCATTGTCAGTGTAGCTTCGAGCTTTTGATTCATAGCTACTTAGTCAGGCTTTAAGAAGAAATCACTAAAAAATTAGCCGTGTGCAACTAATGAAGAAATGGAAAAAATTATTTGTTATTATTATTGTTGGTAACAGTCCACTTTAATTTCTGTGGACACTAAAACTACTGGAAAGGGGTTGTTTCATAAGGCATCAGCAAAGGCTTTGGCTATAAGCACATGCAGCTGTAGCACAATCAGCTGTCATAGCAGCATTTTTGTTAGTTAGCTAGCTTGTGAATGTCATAGGGCACTTGTGGAGAAATGATGTGTTTCAACAAGACTTTCAGAGCGGTCTTGGTGTTTACTATAAACCCACTAATAGAAAAGAATAAAACCAAGAAAACAAAAAGCACATCCCACTGCAAAAACACCAAAACCTGCTTTAAAAGTTGCAAAATATTAACTTTGTTGGCTCCAGGAAATCTTCATCTCAAGGCTACAACTTTTGATTTCTTTCTTCTTTTTTTTAACCTTATGATGCAAAAAGCAGCATTTCAAGAAACTGGCAGAAATATGAAAAGTGCTACCACAGGACGATGACGCTACAACAATGGGCTGGCAGTGTACAATCAACCACCTGGATCATGCACCAACACACTGAAGGCTTGTCAAATATTAAACTTTATCTAGTTACAGTAGCCTTCACCTTGCAACAGTGCTGCACAGCCTTTAAAGCCACAATGTGCAAGACCCTAAAAACAGTGATGACAGCAACACAGGCTGTACCAACTTAAGAGTAAGATTGTCTTTAAAAAAAGTCATAATGAAAGAGGCTACAAATGTCCTACAGCTAGTGGCTTTATACCACTTGTTCAAGGTGTCCCACTGCACACATCTGCATCCAATATGTGGTTGATGCTTTGGCTCCGGACTACAAAACTACAAGTTAAACAAATACATCACTGGCTCCTCACCTCTGTTGGAACCATTTTTTGTTCACAGTCTTATTTACCTACTAGCTCTTCAATTTTATCTTTTAATTTTCTTGCTTGTGTGTTACAGTGAGAAAAAAACAACTACGCTTACTGCATGTCTTTATGAAGGGTTTCACAGATAATTAAAATAAACAAAATCGATAATAGAGCACATTAGCTTTAAATGAAAGGCTACGACGCATAAGGCTACAGGATAGGGCGCAGAGACCCCTTGGCTTGCTCAGATAATGGCAGTGAGTTAGTGAGTGAAAACTACCAGCTAGTGGAAGCATCAGTCAAACAGTTTCACCCTGAAAACAGAGGAGAAAGCAGAAGACACCTGGATATTCCCCTGGTACCATGTTGTTTCCTCTAAAACGTTTAACCTAAAAATACATATAAATAGGCAATATTAATAGAACGCTTTCACCACAGTAAATTTTTACTTTGAAGGGGTGTGATTTTTCAGAGTGTTACTGTCATTAGAGTTTTGATTTTGATGCATAAAACACCTCTTAAATTACTACTTAACATCTGCTAAATGGTTTTAGCAGCATTCAGTATAAAGCTGATGGAATAAAGTCTCTCTCTCTCTATATATATATATATCAAGTGAGCTGTCCTTTAGAAGTTTGTAAATGCAGTGCAGAGCTGTAATTTTTGATCGTGCAACTCTGTTGGGAGGTTTAATGAGTGAATGCAAGTGATATGGAAGCTCGAACAGGCACTGCGGTCCCCAGCACGCAGGCCTCTGGCTAACAGATATTAAATGAGACAGATCTAGTATACATTAAAGCACTGGATGGATAAAAAGAGCACACAGACTGAAGGTGGAGGCTCACCATAGCTCAGTTTGCACTGTGCATGAAACACAGATTTGCTGTAGAAAACTGCATGCAGAACTACACTCACTCACATCTGAAAGAGTTTAAACTGCAGGGCAGGTACTCATTACTGCAGGTAAGTTTATGGGGAGATGGCTTCTCCCTTGTGGTGATCTTTGCAGTTGTGTTTTTAACATGCAAATCTATGCTGAGGTGTAAATTGAGGATTTAAGAGTTCACTGGACAGTCTGATAGAGGTAACCTCTTTTATAGGCGCTCAGAGGGTAGAAGGTAGCCACGACAAACTTTCCATCGAAGGTGCGGCCTGTCAGCAGCCTCTGAGCCTCTTTGCAATCGCTGGAGTTGGCATACTCCACAAACACCTGTGGATAGAAGGGGAAATGAACATTTAGTGGGTGCATTTGTTTGTATATTACAACTATGCTGAATACATGCTTTCAACTCATTTAGATAATGAGCTGCAAACAAATTTCTTTTATAAAACATCTGATCTAAATGGGACTTTATGCTAAAATAAAGGTAAATTAATTTAAAATAAATGCATCATCACTTTCTGCTGTAATGACTGCATTATTAATCCATCTTCTGAACTGCATTTATAGGTATACATTTATATACAGTGAGATTGAAAAGTCAGCAAGCAAATAAACAAAAGATCTGTCGTGTTTTGACATAAACCTGCAGCAGCGAAAGAAGTGTGAATTGTAATGTTTTCTTTCAAGGTTTCTCTTAAAAAAAATATAGCAACTGTGAAATGCTGGAAGATTAAAACCCTCTCAGATTTCAAGTCATTTGAATGGGATGAAAAAGCTGTATTTGTTTAGAAGGAAAGTTTAAAAAGCACCTTTAGAAGGACAAAAAGACTCACCTGTCCTTTCCCTGGATTCTCCTTGGGGATGAGCAGAGAAACCACGGATCCGTACTTCTGGCACTCCTCTTTCATGTCCTCCAGGATATCTGGAAATGACAATCAGATATTTTTACTTAACTGAGGCAAGTGATGGAATAATAAAGTTTTGAGAAATCAGTGAAGGATAGAAGCAACACAAAAAAATAAAGAGAAACAAAGAAAAAAAAACATTATGTTGCTGTACCTTCATATTCATCCTCATTGTGCAGGTGGCTGTCATCGATTAGGTTGAGCAGACGCAGAACAGGAGAAGGCAGCAGAACCAGGTCTTCAATGTGAGGTGCTGTTACATGCACACACGCACCTAAGTATAGCACACCAGAGAGTTGTGTTTATCTTGGTGGATGTCTCAAATATTGACACTTACCAAAGGGAATACTGAAGAATGGGCTCAGCAGGGCAGTTTCAGCTGTGCATCTTTGTTTTGGATCGGTGACAAGCATACTGCAGACACAAAGTAACATGAGTCAACACCCGGAGCCGTCATGACAAGACTTCACAGTTTAGTGGATGATTCTTTACCTTTTGATAAGGTCTCTGAGGTGATAGACGGGGATGGCAGGGCATGCCAGGCTGTTGTTGGCAAAGACATGGTCTACAATGGCAGCGCTGTTATCCTACAGGGCAGAAAAACATACTGTGTAAGCATGTGTCTTTCTATTGCACCAAAGTCTGTGTTATTAGACTTTTCTTTGCTTAAAACATGGAGAGCTTTGCCATACCTTGAACTCCTGCGTGCGAACGGTGTCTTTGAGTTTGATTCCTGAGAACATCTCCAGCAGGATGATGCCCAGGCTCCACAGGTCCACGGCGGCCGTGCAGCCCGAGTCTCCCTCCATTTCCACCCCTGCCTGAGCCAGGCTGTTCTGAAGCTCAGCCTCCGGAGCGCGGTACCCGTCTGTCTGGATGTACTTGACATCCTGCAAGAGACGAATGTCGTAATTTCACAAACAGAGCTATCCCTGCTCCTCTTTTATTAACATTCAGATTCAAATACACACTAGGTCTTTACGATTTATTCATATTTTAATTATGATTTTATCTTTAACTAACATAAAAACAAAATGATCAGCACAAAAAAAAAATTCTAGTCATCTCTAACAAATGCATTTATTTTTTTTCCAAATGGTGTGCTCTAAATGCATTTGATACGGATTGATTCATAAAAGCTTAAACTCAATTGCTAGTTGTTTCAGCTCCAACCAAGAAGACAATAAGAGACCCTTGTGTTAAGACGTTCTACCTATAAGAAGAAAAACTTTCAATGACTCCATAAGGTGAAGCTTGGAACAATTATCAATAGTTGCTTTATCTCCAAATTGCCCAGGTTGTCTCATGGTCTGCTTTCAGCAGCACACTACTGGCTGTCAGTTTTCTTTCGCTCTGCCACGCAAAGTCTTGCGAGGTATCCATGTCTGCTGACACCTATACCTCTCTTTAGCCTCATCTGCACCAGCAGACATCCTGCAACAAAGGCAGGAAACCACAGACTAGCAGCCATTACAAACTGGTCAAAATCCCCCTAATCAGTGCCAAACTCACTATTGAATGAACCTGTATCTTCCATCACATCCACCTTTTTCAGAATTTTTTTTAAAATCTGTTGAACAATACTTAAAGTTAAAGAAAATCTCCTGTAAAAAGACACATCTTGAACTTCAATCACTGCATCATGTTTTTTTATGTTAGGAAAAAATGATCAAGGTTAAAATATTGAGAATAACAAAAACCCACCTGGTTTCCCTGTTTGAAGCTGAGGCCAAAGTCGATGAGCTTGAAGCACTCGTCATCAGCGCTCCAGAGGATGTTGCGCGGTTTGAGGTCTGCGTGGACGTAGCCTTCTCTGTGAAGGAAGGCGAGCGCCTCGAGGAGGTCTCTGGCACAGTGCTGGACAAGCCACATGGAGTGGCCCTGCTGGGCTCTAAAGACAAATGTTGAACTAGCTCACATTCTCTTAGCAATAACAACATCTAACATTATTTATTATATAACATGATCATTGGTCCAGATGCATAAAGTTAAAAGATTAAAACTACTAAAACAAGTTTTAAAAAGAGATGATGGATTATGCAGAAAAAATAGAATTGGGTTGAAAGGTCTATTGCTTTATAATGTATTCAGGTTGTGTATCATGTTTTTAAAAAGTAACTAATTAAAGTAACTAATTACTTTTGAAAATAAGTAATCAGTAAAGAAATTGGATTACTTTCTTGGAGAAGTAATCAGTAATTTGTAACTAATTCCAATTTTCAAGTAACTTGACCAACACTAGTTGTAGCACAGTCACAATACATGCAGCTTATTTGTTTGACCAGCAGATGGCATTATGTGCTGCTTGAATGAGGTTTTGACACAGTACATCAGTATAGCAAAACATGAAGCCTTCTCTTAATGTTTTAAGAGAAGAAAATTATGTTGTTGTCCAGTGTATTAAGTAGGTAATAAAAGATTTAATGCATAATGTTGCAAAAGCCTCTAATGTAAATATAGAAAATACCACCATGAGAAACGCCACCAACTTTTGACAGTTTAAGTCGAACAGTAAACATGAACAAATTAAAATAATGACATTTTGTCATTTGCAGAGACTACTGACAGAGTCAAGAAGGGGGGAAAATGCAAATGCAACACCGTAAGGATTTGAATCTGCCATGGACAGAGTAATGGGATTGGCTTGGTTGTGCCTTGGTCCTGCGTAGAGCTTTGCAGACACCTGCTACATGTGATAGCTGTCACCAGGGGTTACTGTCAAAATATGTGGCACAACTATTCTTGTTTGTGTCCTCCCTCCACCCCCTTTAGGCTTAGACCGTGACACTGAGAAGACAGAAGTCATACCATACAAAGAACTACTTTGTAGTGAAATAAAATGAAACATGCAGATACTGCCTGAGGTTCTCAGGCTGCTATTTTAAGCTTTGATTATTTTTTTTACCCACTTCTTTCACTTTGTTAACTTCACTGGTGCTCTCACCTGTTCCAGTGAAGTTTTCAACAAATCAGCATTCCATCTATCCACAGTATCATACCCACTGGTGACAAGTTATTGCTTTTTTGGAGGACTGTACACAAGTAGTGATATCACCTCGCTTACCTTACACCTTGGGTACTACTGTTGCGTCTCACCAGCAGCTCAGACACGCTAACATCCAAGAGCTCCAGCAAAAGACAGCGTGTGGTGACACCCATAGAGCTATGGTTGGTGAACACTCCATACAGTGTGACTGAGAAACAAAAGGGGGGAGAAATGCATCGTTACATACATGGTGAGAATTATATTACTTAATTGAGGTTTTCAACAAAGAACAGTCAATAACAATGCAATGCCAGCAGAAAGACATACCAGTATAAGACCATCTTGCTGATCTGTACAGGCATGACCCCTACGACATAAATGGATTATTGCAATCCACTGAAGTTAAGCTTTCACAATAACTTTTAAGAACTACTTAAGGTCAAATGAGGATGTTGAAGACTGGCATGTTACTAGATATGAGTTCATGAGTTAATATAAGGAAAATAAACAAACTAGGGTGGGAACAAATCAGATGACTGAGTTCTCTAAGCAAATATTGCAAAAATAGGCAATGATTTTCTAATAAATTTTACATCCAATGACATTTATTAGTTATAAAACTAAAACTAAGCTTTTGTGCTGTTGTAGATTCACTCTGATCTCTTATACACATGTACTGTTGAAATGGCAGTTTTTCAGATATGTGAGGATGTTCTTTGTCTGCTTTGTAAACGAATGATTAGGTATGTTGTGCTTCTATACAGGAAAAGAAAAGTAGTTTGTTATGCAACTGTTTTAATGGCCCACATGAGAGCAAACGTTTTATACAAGTGAAATAAGGATGTTACCGATGTTTTTATGTCCCTGGATGTCTTCCAGCACGGACCTCTCCTTGTGATACCCGTAATCTCCTCCCTGAGTGTCGGCTTGAAACTCCTTCACAGCTGCAGTGGCTCTGCCCGAACTGACCCGGTACACGGAGGCCGAAACTCCCTGGCCGAGACGCGACTGGACGGTCCAAAGCTCGCCGAAGATCTCAAACAGCACCGGCTTCATGCTCTGGTCTACGCCGCCCTGCGGGGGCGGGATGCTGTCCGGGTGCGGTGCCTGTACCTTTGCGCTGGGCTCGGAGGAGCCGCAGTGAGCCATTAAGGGAGGGGGGCCAGGAGGAGAGGAGCCAGCTAGATGACTGGTGGCAGCAGCTGCAGGATCATTGCAAAAAGGACTGTACCGGGACGCGTCAACAGCAGCGAGCACACTCTCTGACTAAACCTACGTCGGTGTTCAAATTAACCCGAGAGCAATATCCGAGCATATCAGAGGACAGTTTGTTGCTCGAGACGGCCAAAGTGAGTTCAAGTCAGTCAGCTGACAGAAAGTGATCTAACTTATCTCCAAACTAGCCATTGAGTTTGAGCACAGAGATAAACCGCCGCCACAGCGCACGCGCTGAAGCTCCCCCCATAATGGACCGGACAATATTAAAGCGTAAGAAGTTATAATAATAACTTCAAAAACATTATCCGCTACTGCAGCAAAGTTCGACTTAAGTTGTAAACTCAGGTTGTTGATATTGATCTTACTTCCGTTTCTACCCCCTTCTTCCTTGTTGGTGTTGAATGTTTTCTCGCACTCTTCCCCCTAGCGTTAGGGAGTGTATTAAGACTATTTCAGATTATTAAAAAAATATGATGGTTAACTAAAATTCAACAATAAGCTAAAACGTAGTTTGAAAAAACGATGTAACTAATATTTAACTGCTTTTGGAGTCATCACAGGGGACATCTGCCTCTTTTTCACTCTATCACTGACATCCTCCTCTGCCACGCCAACACTCTGTATGTCCCGTTTCAAAACATCCACGGGTCTCCTCCGAGTCTTCTTTTCCTCCCGTCTGGCAGCTCAGTATTTAACATCCTGTCCAATGTATCCACTACCCATCCTCTGTACATGACTCTAACTGTCTTCAAATTTGGTGTGTCCACACAGAGCCCACAGCAGTTTTGCCCTTTGGGGCACCCACATGGGTTTTTTGTGGGAAAACTCGTGGGTTTTTTAATTTTTTTTTTATCACTGATAAAATATTATATGTCAATAGATTCATTAATATCGCATTATACAATACTGTACTTGGGGACATCTGAAGGACTTTATTACATTTTTTTCATTCATTATCCATTGTTTTTCCTCGTTTTTGCTGCTGTAACTTTGTACTGTCCACTTTCTGCTTTGACACAACAAATTTCCCACGTGCGGGACTAATAAAGGTTTATCTTATCTTATCTATATATAAAAAATTGATTCAGAAACAGTTTCTTCCCTAGAGCCATACTCCTCCTGAACACACACTGAGTACAGCCACTCCCCTGACACACATTTATAACTCACCTTATCTATTTAATATTTATTTTTCAATCACAATGTCGTATTGTGCAAAAACCGGACACTGTGAACAGAACACTCTTACACATTACATAATTTTTTTCATGTGCAATAAGAATGGTCACACTGTCACTTTATACTATTTGTTTACATATTTCTACATATTTCCTTCCTTTTCTAGATAAATGTAGGCATATATATGTGTCTGAGCACTGATCAAGGAGCTGCTTTTCTCATCTCATTGTATGTGTAAAAATGTATGATGACAATAAAGGCATTCAATTCAATTCAAAAAGACATAAATGTGAAATGGATCGTTGCTTCTTTTCTTCTCTGGAGAGAATACATTTGGATTGATATCCATCACCGGCTTTAGCTAAAATGAACAGCTTACCTTTATTTGTGCATAAATTACAGATTATATGGGATAACCTGTTTGCAAAGTAAGCCACTAAAGCTAGTAACCTATAGGAAAGATCTTAAATTAAGATAATTTCGTTATCCATTAGTTTTTAATTCATTTCAAATGAGACCTTTTCCCGTTCTGTTACACGGTTTCTGCATTTTTACGTTATTATTATTATTTTTTTTCTGTCTATTTGTTT
>VOQK01033716.1:0-14899 GCA_015052645.1 Benitochromis conjunctus
CTATCCTAAGGAGGACACACACACACACACACACACACACACACACACACACACACACACACACACACACACACACACACACACACACACACACACACAATTTATTTTATTTTTTGTATTTTATTTATTTATTTATTTTAACCACATTAAACATGATCATCTCTGTTAAAAATCTATGGAAGGTTTCCTTTGCTACTAAAGTATTTACACTTGCTGTCCACTTTGTTAGGTACACTCGTTCAGCTCATTTTTATGGCAAAAACTCCCCCTAATGGTGAAGAAAGGTGATTTAAGAGACTTTTAAGGTAGCGTGGTTTAGAATGGTCTGAAAATAGAACATACCCAGTGAGCAGCAGAAAATGGCTTGTGGAGGTCTTAGGTCAGAGGAGACTGGCTAGATTGTCTTGATAGGAAGGCAACAGTAACTCAAATAGCCACTTGTTATGACCAACAAACGCTGAAAAGCATCTCTGAATGTACATGTACAATCCTTGAAGCAGAATGGCTACAGCAACAGACCACACCAGCTGCCACTCCTGTCAGCTGCGAACAGGAAACTGAGGCTACAGTTTTCAGAGTCTCATCAAATTGAACAACAGATGAGTGGAGAAATGTCACCTGATGAGTCTTTATTTCTGCCACAATATTTAGAAGATAGGATCAGAATCTGGGATAAACAACATGGCCCAGTTCGCCTGGATCTATTTCTGTCTGGGTCTGGCTCCTGGGGGGCATTCTTCCCACCCTCATTTTCAAGTACACACACGCACACACACACGCACGCACGCACGCACACACACAACAAGAAGATTGTTGATTTATGTCCCAGGTGCTGCATGCTTGTTTTTCTTCCAGGCGTGGCTTTGGCAATAAACCGTGCATTTGTAATATAATAACTGAAATAACACAAATAGCTATGAAGAAAAAAGCAGACAAACTGTCACAATATGCAAGGGCAGATCGTATGGAGAGAATGAGGTGGACCCAAATGCAGACAACAGAGAGATGGAGGTTTAACAAAAAGCAAACCTTTATTCTTGGCTGCACAAAATACTACAAAACCAAAGGGAGACTGAGCTAACAACAACAACAACAACAACAACAACAACAACAAAAACCCCTAACTGGGATAAACTAAAGATTACATGCTACTTGACACCAAGGAACCTGGAAATACAGGAGGAGAAACATATACAATATATACACAGAGGGTAACGAGGGAATACACAGCAGGAGGGAGACACAGCTGAATCTAATCTGACATGACGAGACAAAGGGGAAGACACTGTCAAAGTAACAGGAACCAATAGACATTCACAAAGATGCAGACTTGACACTGTGACATGACAAACAGAGGGAGCAAGAGACGCGACTGGGAAACAGATGAAAAAACATCTGAAAATAGAACCAAATCTACACTGGAAACATGTTACACCAAACGTGGTAGAAACAGGAACAAAACCTAAGAACTAGAAACTGAAACGAAGCATATTAGTAATCAAAAAACACAGACACGGAGTCACCAGACTCCGGACCATAACATCAACTCTGAAAAAGAGGAGACCATAGAGAATTTTAGAGCTGATCTTGGAAAAGCAACATGTGTTTGGTGCAACAGTGCATTCAGATCATAATTCTGATTGCAAAAGCTGCCCGAAAGGACAGGATGAAGAAAAACAACATGAAAGCATGGATTTATTCTGCCTTGTCACAAGAATCATGAGGGCAGTATTTCCTTTGTGCACTTTGGGCCTTTTAGTATGTTTCTGATTACTGACGACGCCTGTGAATTTTATTTATAAAGTGCTTTTTAAGAGTAAGCCACAAAGAGCCTGGACAGGTGATGCTTAGGTTTGATCTTAAAGAAACCAACAGTGTTCACAGAGGACCTGGCGGTTGCAAGTGATTCAGGGAAGATTCACTCAGGCAAAGGAATAATGTCTTGATGCATGCTCAATCATCCAGGTAGTCCCAAAAGGTTGACTCTGTTCATCTGGACGTAGCGTTTTCAGTGGGAGAAACGTTTCGGGACTCATCCAAGTGACTTCTTCAGTCTCAGCTGACTGCAGGCTGAGATGGAGTCATGATGGATGGAGTAAGACACATGACTAATGTGGAGCTTTGTGCATTTCCACAAACTCTTCACTTCCTGGTAGCTTAGCTTGAAAATGTGAACGCTGCTGTTCAGAAAGAGAGAGAGAATAGTAAATTGGTTCATCTTTAGTAATCTTCAGTAATTACTTTAGTAATCTGGTATTCAAATGAAGAGAGTTTTTCATTGATATTCTGATATTACATTTGATATTCTGTGCTCACCCATCAGCACATGACGCTATCATGTCCTAAAGAACAACTGGAGCTGAAAAATGTAAAATCCTGACGAGGCACTTCAGTGAGGGATCCAAATAGCTGCCATAGTCACTGCATCTCACTCTAACATAGAGCACATTTAGGTCGATGTGCAGCTGATAAGTCTGCAGTAACTGTGTGATGTCAATATGGACCAAAATCTCAGAGGACAGCTTCCAGCACCTTCTTCAGTCTGTGCCATGAAGAATTGAGGACGTTCTGACTGGAAAAGGGGTCCAACCTGGAACTACCAAGGTTAACGCTTAATTAAGTGGCCAGTGAAATGCAAGAAATCCAACATTATAGTGCCCAGTTTCCTAATAATTCACACCAAATAGTGAATCTAATATTTTCCATGACAAAATGAGAGATTCATTAAAAAAAAACAACTCATAACCCCAAATTTGTACTTTAAACTCATCTTAGCAAAGAACCAGTTTTAAACTGCATCCTTTATGCAACCTGTTTCAAAAACGGCATAATTTGTTCACATTTCTTTAGTTTCGATTCAACAATCGATGGCAAAAGAAGAAGTGGCTGTTCTTAAGAAAGATAATCAAAAGAAAAGCCTCGTGTGTCGTAGCATAGGAAGTTTGTTTGTATGCCAGATTACACAAGAACTGGACTGAAAGTCAAAAGCAACAAGTGTTATGGAAAGAAAAAAAAACAGGTCAGAAACAACTGCCCTAAACTGACTATTAAAAATAGACTTTCATGACATGACTATCATCATGTGGTTCTTTTATTCTTCATAACACGTCTGCTCTGTCTGTGGTTCTTAGGTAAACAAACGGAGGAAGAAATGGAAAGAGACAGGCGACAGATGGGGAGCGTTTTTGTAGCACGAGGTGAAGTCTTGTAACGACAGCGCTGAGAAACCCGAGTAAATGGATTACCACAGTTGGCTGCGGTAGGTGTCCTCCCTCTCCAGCTTCACCTGTCAAATCCTAAAAGTCCGAACTGAATCAAAGTCAACCTTCACCTTACTTGCCCCAAACTAGTAGATATTAGACTCAGAGTTTCTGTACTTGGTATTTGAGGTGAAAATAATTTTCCTCAGATTCACTAACCAACATGAATTTCACATTTTCCGTGGTTGACCTCTCCATGGTCTCATCCACAGGATAATAAAGGAGTTTATAGTTTATACCTTTTGAATCATTATGGAGGATGAGTCACATTTCAAACTGTGTCTGTTAACTTTTGTATCTCTGCATTATTGTCTATGCATTGCTGCACTGTAGACAAGCAACAGTTACCAGCTGCTGAAAGGGAACTGGTTTTTCCTGTAGGGGGTAATATGCTCCATTTTTTATGTGAGATGAACTGTAGCTAAAGAAATATGATGCCCAACACAACCTCAGCCTACTTGCCTCATGTGAGGGGTAAGTTGATCCAAAGTGCTTATACTGTCACAAACCAGAGCAACATTTTTACCAAAGTTGCGACGTAAATGTGATAAACAGGCGGCAAACAAAGCTGATGTATAGATTAGTGGAGAAAACACAAAGAAATATATCTACTCCAAAAATAAAGCTAAATGTTTTAGCAATTATGACAACAGTGAGTTTATTTACTGTGTGCCACTTTAGTTATATCCCAAGCCCAGTCACCAGTAAATATATATATATATATATATATACAGCTGATCATCAACAATGTCACTGCATTTGCGTCTGCAGACTTGTTGCACACTACAACAGGTGCAGCCCATAGCAGAGCCACACTTGCCTGTATTTAAGAAAGCTAATCTGTAAATCAGATTGGGAGCGTCCACATCAATCGGACTTCGATGAATCATGTGTTCAAGTAAAAAGCCACCGGACCATCTGGACCATCTAAACCATCTAAACCATCTGGCCATGAAGCCGTGATTCCTCCTGATGGTAAGAAGATAAGGCTCTCAGTTTGTGTTCGTGTGTTAGAAAGAGACGGTAACCATGTGTTAATCTTCCTGCTCTGAGTTAAACTATTTTCTTAGGAGGTCAGTGTGCTGAGTGAGGTGACAGAGGACGTGCAGAAGGTTTGCTTCTGGCTGTAATTTTGGGATAAAATAAGGAAAAGGATGGCAGCTATGTACCGAACACCGTCTCTGGGAAACAAGGAATTATTGGCTCTGTATGGAGGAGAAAGAGATCATTATTTTGACAAGGATGAGGACTGTATCAGTGAGGTGAGGAAGCTAATGGTTTAAAGATAACAAAGTCTGCTCAAATCCATTTGCAATATGTGTATGTATAGTACATTCAAAGTTCGAGGGTAGTTATTATTATTATACTATTTATTCAAGCAAGTGAGAATGAGGGATTATTAGTTTCATGTGAAATTGCATAGTTTAATATTGAAACAAGCTACAATACTCTTATAAAGCTGTGCACTTAACTAGTTATGTGTGAACAGAAGGAAATCAATGACTGAACCATTACCCACATCCTTCCTCAATGCTGCACTGAAAATCTTTTATTCTGACACATTGAATGCAGAGCATAAAGCATTAGTATATAATACACTATTTCAGCAGTTTCACAGCTAGATGAGAGAAGTCTGACTGCAACAGACAGTTGCTGCGGTGCGTATTGTTTCTGATTACAGTTACAAAAGGTGTCTAAAAATAAAAATGGAAATACCCTTATCAAGTCAATTTTTACTACACACTCTCACCCCATGCATGGAAGAGCTTTGCAATTCAGCCACGGGTAGATGCAGGTGGTATACATGCATTGCATACTTTTGGTGCAGCAATGACTTTTTAATGACTTGTGTAATGTTCCTCTTAATAGAAGCCAATATAGAAAAGGTTGAAAAAATAATGGGTATTCACTCAAAGCACTAAAAGTAAAGACTTTAGAGCGAAACGATCCAACAATCCACCTAAATCTATCGCATGGAATCCATTCACAATGTGGCATAATCTTCACAACTTCTAACCTTTCAGGAATATGACCTGGACTCGGAGTGCAGCGAGGAAGGAAAAGGCGGGAGAGGCATTCGCAGCTCTCTGTCACTGGAAATCTTTGGCCTGCAAAGGGAGCAGCATGTTTACTTCTCCAACCAGGAGTACTACAGGAGGCTGGAGGAGCTGAAGAGCAATCACCTGAGAAACATGGCTGAGCTGGAGAGGATGTACATCAGCCAAGGCAAGGAAAGGCATGGAGGGGGCGATGACGGATGTCTGGGAACAAACACAGAGGCGAGACTGCTCCTCAGGTTGGATACGCTCTATGATTCCTCATAAAGACACTGACATCTTGACGCAATAGAGATATGGAAACATAAAGACCCCAGTAACTACAACTTAAATAATAGTATGGTTTAGTTTTTTTCTACAAAGTTAACAGCCATCAAGGGTTAAATCAAATCTGCCTAAAATAAGAACAATGATCTAGCGTGGCATATACATGTTGTTTCAAAAGGAATTCAATAACTATTCAAAAGCAACATTTATTACTAAACAGTAATAATAATAATAATAATAATAATAATAGCTCTGTTGGTGTTCAAATCTATGTGAACGATGGAGGTTACACTGTACAGCCAATTTTCAAATAGTTAAGGAATAAACCTTTGCACTAAATTAGAAACTCACACAACTAAAATGTTTTACCATTTTTCCTGTTGAGTCGGGGGCTTTTTCAAAGGAAGTTCAAACAGCATTTTGACGCAGTGGCAAGAACTCTGTTTCCAAACTTAAATGTCAAGAGTCATGATTTTTGAACTGTGACCTTTAAAATGAAAAGATAAGATAACCATTCCCATAAAGCGTGTTTAATGGATAATAAATTGTATTTTTTTCTTACTGGGAGTTAAGTTGTGCTACAAATATATAATAATGTAGGAGCTTTATTTTTTGGAGAATATATGAAATTTGGAATTCATCTGAAGTTCAGGAGTGGAACCACACCCCCAAACAATGCCTTCCTGCCATGCATCTACACACCTGTAGCCACTGACCCAGCACTTTACTTGTCATTCTTCTGACATCTTCACTGACAGTTTACAGGTGTTTGGCATATACATTTATTGTTAATTTGACTGAGAATGTTAATGTCTGACTCTTTCTGTCTAATTTGACCTAGTGGCCCTGCCAAGAGACTCCAGAGGATCAATTCCCAGGAGGAGCTAGACTTCCAGGAGTCATCAAGTGGCTCGGACCAGTCGGAGCACTGTGGAGAGGACAGCATGGGGGAGCTGGACTGGACTCCCAGCCAGGAGCAAATTTTTGAGAGGTTGGTAATGAAGTATTAATTCACAGCACTGCGGAGTCTGTATTGGATACTGGAGGAGAGTGGAAAAAAATACAGGGAAACTAATTTAGCTGAAAATCTCTTCAGGTGCTCCTTTAACACTCTGAGCATCATGTGCAATTCTTAGCTTTAGGGCCAGCCAATGCTATCAGCTCCTCCCTTAGGAACTGCCTGTATGCTCTTGTCACAAGGCTGGGCATTGTCGGGCTCCACTGTGCCGGGCAGTGAGCACAGGGCCCACTACAGGACGTCAAGCCCTCAGGCCACTCACACGAAGCCTAGAATAGAATAGCTGCTTTATTGTCGTTTAGAACATACACCAGTTAGTGCACATCAGCATGAAATTTCGGTGCTTGTACTCGCCATCGGATTGTACAATATAAATAATAAATAAATCTAAAGGTATGAAAATAATCTCAAATATTTACACATACATGAATACCAATCACAGGAAAATGAGACAAGGGAAGCTAAACAGTTTTCCCTTAGGCTACCAAAATAGAAGAGGAAATAACAGAACATTGGAACAGAATCGCAGGCTTGACTCTGAGACAGAAAGGTAAAAAAACAAAGAGAGACAGACTAAGACACGAGAACTGACAGGGACAGGAGATAAAGATAGAGACAGGGTTGACACTGAGACCCAGACAAAGATACTCATGCTAGACACAGACAGAAGACAAAACAGAGATGAGACTTGGACGGATCGAACACAGAAAGGAATTATCGTCTGAAGAGAAAACAAAAACTGGAAACTAAGATGACAAACGCAGAAAGGCAGAAAGAAAGGAAGGCAGAAAGAAAGGTAGGAAGGCAGAAAGGAAGGCAGGAAGGCAGAAAGGAAGGAAGGCAGAAAGGAAGGAAGGCAGAAAGGAAGAACGGCAGAAAGAAATAAACCCCACAAACAATAAAAAAGCATAAGGAAAATTTAAATAGTCATAATCATAATAAATAAATGTACATATGGGCTCAGTCAAGCATTAGAGATACTTTGTGCTATCCGATCTGAATTGAGTGACTTCAGATATTTGTGTTCTCACTTATAGCCTCACCATGCAACATCTACACAAGTTCAGTGGCTACAGTTATATCAATATATTACTGATGAACAAATGTCACTGTCACGTTTTATTCTCCTGTATTTTCCCTCAGAGATGTGTTACTGAGCCCAGAGAGGATGACGAGCCAGAACCAGTTTCGGTTCCAGCCCAATGCCTCCTGTCCGAAACCGCAGGCAAGAGTGTCCCATCAAACTGGTGCAAGAATTCTGCCCAACTCCAAGGTCACTGTTCCCAAACCTTTCCAGATGATGCTAAGAGAAGAGGAGAGGAAGAAGCACAAAGTGCGCACACGTTCGGAGATCGAGCTGGAGAACACGCTGCTGAGACGGGAGCTGGAAGAGCTCCGAGAATGCCAGAAAAAGTTCCGGGCGTCACCTGCTCCGGCACACATACACCTGCCTCTCTATGAAATTATCAGCCGTCACAACAGTCAGCGGTCCAACCAAAGCAGAAGCAACACCAACAATAACAGGAACGTGGATGCTACAAGCACTCAGACCTCTACTGCACTCTCACCACAGCCTTTCCATTTTTTGGAGAGAGAAAGGAGGAAGAGGGAGGCCAGGATTGTGGCAGAGCTTGGAAACTTTGGTGAGAAAATGGAGCGACAGACCTTCAAGGCAAGGCCAATGCCCACATCTATTTATGGCACCAGACACAGAGAGGGCACCATGACCACAAGCCGCAGTCCCCACACTCAAATCTTGTACACAATGGAAAGAGAAGCTAATGAGAGCCAAAGTGATCAAAGCTCAGACCTGGAGCTTGATATGCACCAATCCGACTCCTCTCTTGACTCCTGCAGGTCCCAAAGAAGTCCTTCTTCCAAGCCAACGAAGAAGCAAATACAGCTGTCCATTGAGATGGTGAAGGAGAGAGAGAGGCCCAACACGGACCCCTACGGCTGCAACATCTGCTCATCTCAACAGCTGGGTGGCCCAGCGCTTCTGCTCAGTAACAAAGGTGTCCTCAGTGTGTGACAAAGTGTTTAAAGCTCACAGCAAAAAGAGAGACTAGGAGCAGCTACATGTACACTGTTTTTGTGTTAGTTTTACAATGCAGGCAAGTCAACATGGTTTTCTCATTGCTCTTCATCAAACAATAAAACATGGTTAAAGATATGCGTGTGTGAGGATGTGTTGTTTTCATGGCATATTTGTGCAATATTTTGCAATCCAAAATACATCGATTGTTTTCTGTCATAATTTATTGCCTGTTTCAGGTTGTTTAATTTTATTCAGTTTATCTATTTAGAACCACAACAGTCGCATCAAGGCATTTTTTATTGTAAGGTAAAGACTCTACCAGTAATATAGAGAAAACCCCCACAATCAAATTCCCCCTCTGAGTCCTCCTCTGAGCAAACACTGGCTACAGTGGGAAGGAAAAACTCCCTTTTAACTTTTGTTATTTGCTGTAACCAGTTGGGGGTGATGGAGACGGGACAAAAGACACGCTGTGGAAAAGAGCCAGAGATTAATAATGACTAATGATTAAATGAAAAGTGAATAAATACATAGTGAGTGAAAAAGGTAAGTGAAGAAGAAACATGCAGTGCATCATAAGAGGCCCCAGTAGCCTAGGCCTATTTCAGCATAACTAAGGCAGGAGTCAAAAAATACCCTGATCCAGCCATAACTATACACTTTATCAAAAAGGAAAGTTTTGAACCTGGACTAATAGCAGACTGTCTCCTGAATCAAAACTGGGAGCTAGTTCCAAGTGTTTAGAGAGCCCCCTCCCTTTTTCTTCTCATCAAACATCTGCAAAGGGGTCATCAGCAGTGCTTTCCTCTTTAGAGTAAGAATGTAGGATAATTAGAAATTCACATTCTAGCAGAACAAGTTTCCGCAATGCCGATTAACAGTTTGATCGAATCAGTGCATTTTATTCATCAGTTTGTTAGGGCTGAAGAGAGAAGCAATGAGACAGAAGTTTATGGACTGGGAGTACGGTGGGAAAATCATGCTGCAGATAACAAAGAAACAGAGGCTGGGCACCTCAACAGGACAATTCATGCAGGGTATGGTAATTACCCTCCTTTTATTTCCGTCTCCCAGCAGTGAATTCTCACTGCTTCACTCTTCTATTTTTCATCTCTGTGTTTATGACGTGTCAGCTAAGATGTCGCCCACACAACTGAAAAATAATCATCTACCTGTTATTGCAAGTTCAGGGAACAAAAACCGGTCTGAGCACATTTTCAACTGACCTCCTGACCACAATGACAGCATCTGTGCGATTCCCTTTTGGGTCGCTTAGCTCCATTTAATCAGTTTGCTATTATGAATACTTTTCAAGACTATGGCAAGCGCACAATACATTAACTTGCTTTTAATAGACGTGCACTGTCCGTGAAAACCCGTAAATAGCGGCGTGTTGGTATGATCCAGGTATGTGTCAGCTGATCACACCACTCACGGAAGTCACTCGTCCAATAGAGGGCGTGCATTACCAACGGCATTACAGGACATCTTTAAAGATAAAAGCGTACGTCTCAATGACCGCGCAGGAGAGGAAAGGACCGGGCGCCTGTGAAATCTTTATATTTTTAAAGAGTAATCCTGACAATAACCCACGCAGGAGTTCATCGGAATTCTCAGGAATTATGGAAAGTTTGCGCACTCTGAGTCTGGGTAAGTGCACTTTATATGAGTCTTTACTGAATAACTCAAGTCAAACTGCTAAACTGTTTTTGCATTCGCTTGCCCCGTGATTTGCGTTACTATGATGTAACTTTAGCCTCTTGTAATCTAAGTTGCTCACCGCAAATCAGGCGTTATCAGTGAAGCGCGGTTCGCGCATCTGTTTGGAGAAAGGAGATTTCTCAAAACATTGTAGCCTGTGGTTATTTGAGTTTATTAGAAGTTATTTCATTTCTTTGCCGTACATGGTGCTTATGGACACCTGCAGCAGCACTGGGGGCGTGGTGGGATACTGGAAAGTTTCATCAGTGAATTTCCACACGTATGTGTGGAAATTGCTGGTTGGCTTTTCACAGGGGGGAATACCATCACAACACTAAACGGAGGTTTGTCAAGTCACCAAGACAGACAAAGTCAGTCCAAATGCGTGTCGCGCTAACGGAGCCCTCACCTCCCCCACGCACTTTGCTGGCGATATAAGTTTGTCAAACTCAGTCTCTCACTCAGCGCAGGCGATCTCCATCCTCCGCCCACGCCACTGCTGAAGCAGAGTGTGTTCTCCCCCCCTTCCTCTGCTCTGCATTGCACTGAACGTTTGTGGCACTCCCTTCTTTTTCTGGCCAGAAATTAAACTTGAGCGTGCACGAGCATAACGGATGCGACCACTGCTGACATCAAAGAGAAACAGAAAGTAATAAATATGTTCTTTTGACAAATTATTCCATCACATCTTTTTTTTTCTTAAGTTACCGTCCCCATCAATGTACATGCAAATACTGGCTTCATTGCTTTTAACCATAATATATGACTTTGCATTTTGTCACACGATGCCAAATCATGTTTCTGGTCTCTTTTTTTCTCCTCCAGCTGTGTTCCTGAATCTCTGCTATGCACTGGCGATCCCATGTAATGTCAGTCAAACCCCTCAAGGGATCATTTATAGAGTCCCAGAGTTCCAGGCAGTGGCGTGTTACTATCATTGGTCTAATGCGAGGGTAAGTTGAACAGCTGTTTTTGGCAAGGAAATCTTTATTTCCTGATGTAACCTGTGCCACTGTGTTAAAAAAAAAAAAAGCATAAATCTATGATATACAGATGTTTCTCATGACAGATGAAGCAGGAAAAGTGCTAAAAATATCGAATATCGAAAATATCATGTTGTTTTACATGATTAATGAGATTGTTGTGATGTCTCCAGGGTCACTATTTTAACCCGCTGACTAAATTAATTTGTAAAACTGCTTTGATTTTGTCATCTGTTGCCTTCAGGGTCACGTCCTCTCAAACCAGAAGGGTAAAATAGATGACCTGGTACTGAACAGCAGTGAAATCAGTGTCACGATTACCAAATGTTTGCCGCGGCTTAACTACACTCGGGACTGCATCTCTGAGGTGTTACACTTGTTATGTTTTAACTGCATACTGAGTAACGCATGAATACTTTAATGCAGAGTTACATAATTAATGACAATAATTTAATTAATTTAATTTCCACTGCCTTGCTTAGGGAATACAGCACACAGCATATTGTGTCAGTGAGTATCTGTTTGCTTTATTTTTAAGGGATATTTGATGATATGTTTATTTCCACTGAGGTAATTATAGATAATGTTTTTGACTTCTTCTTCTTACAGCTGACTGCATGACTCCTAGACCTTTAAAGAAAAAAGGTAGGAAACAACAAAGCGGGAAATTATACTGAGATTAAGATTTTATTATATTATATATATTTTAATCTTAATCATAAATCTTCTATATAATATTAGAAATGAGTTACCTCTTCAAGCAGGCATGGAGAGTTATTCACAAAAAGATGAGATGAGAATCTGAGTCCTAAAAACTGAATGGCAGTGAAGAAAGTGTAAAAGGGAGACAGTGTTGGTGTCACATGCCTCCACTTCCTGTTGATGAATGAGCCGCTGAGGAAGTGGTTTTCTCAGTTCTCATTCATAAACAAGTAATCGCTGTGTAATATTTAAAATAGTTAACACGCACTTTACCCAGTGCAAGAATTTAAACAGAATTCTGCTGTGTCTTTGTGCTGTGTTTATGCTACCTTTGTTAGCAGAAACCAATAATTAACACAGTGCAATTTATGGTACCTGAGACGCCAAATGACTCATCAGCTCAGTTATGTAAATAAACTGCAACGCCAATCTGTGGATTGATAATATATGATTTCGCAGTGAGTCAGTTATTGTCGATATTGTCACATAGTGTTGTCGGGTGTTCATACAGAGAGGAAGTTTAGATCTGTGTAATCAGTGGTGAAACATGAGTAGGCGTAAAGAAAAGACAGATGCTTGTGAGAGGTCTAAAAACAGAAGTTTTGATGTTGCAAAATATATTCTAGTTTTGTAATACATATCACAGCTAGTTCAGAACTAGTTTATAAACATATAATGATGCTGAATGGGAACGATAGAAAACTGTGTCAGTTACTAACATGCAACAGCTTGAAGGAAAATAGACTGTTGTCCCCATGATACAAATGGACGAATGCCTGGATGGATGAAAAATTACTTATTCCTCAAAAGTGGCATCGGTCATGTCACATATAACCCAACAAGTGTATTTTCTAAATGACTGGAAGTCTAATTCATGAGAGATACACAGCTCTGTCAATTTAAATAATGTAAAACTGGTACTTTGGAGATCTAAGGCAAAGTAAAATGTTCAGCAGACTAACTGTCAAACTCTCTTTGCTCTTGTAGGGACACCTCGACATTACTGGTATACCATTATCAGTTTCTCTATCATGGCACTGCTGGTACTGCTGGTACTACTGGGCTGCCTTTGCAGGTATTTCAGGTAAACAGTAGTATTACAACAATCATTTGTTCTTCTCAGGGCTTAACGAGCCCCGCGTTTCTGGAATGTGACACACCCACCTGAAAAACTGCTCTCATGCTGCCCTAACAAATGTCAAAGTGAAGTCTGAAAACCCCTCCTTTAAGAAAATTAGACTTACTTTTAGAAAAGTCAATGTGGAAGCGCCTTAAAATGCATTATCAGTTGTAGTTTTCATGAGTGTTTTCAAAGGTATTTGGTGACTCCTAAAAACACTTTGCTACTGACTTCATGGTCTGAACAACAAATTAAAAACATGCTGTAAATCTCAGTCACACCAAAGAGGAAAATTAGGAATGGCATACTGCGCTTGTTCATTGGCTAACGACTGTCAATCACAAATTATTTGGTAATGAGTAAGTTTTGGCACAATCAGTCCCGCCCCTCCGTGTCACAAGACTGATCTTATCTTAATGTATCTGACCTGGTATGTATATGACCTGGTATCTTGAGTTTTTGTTATAGACTCATGATTCAGTCTTTTGGAGTTATAATTGATGTTCAAGCTCTGTATTAGTTAGTTTGGAGTCTAATTTTTCTAGTACCTGAGTTTTGTTATCTATATTTCTAGTTCTTAGTTCCTTGTTTTATTTAGTCAGTTCCCTTTCGGTGTGTCTTGGTCTCGTCCCTGTGTGTTCTCCATAGCGTCCTCTGTATTTGGTCAGTCTTGTCTCTGTGTTTGAGTTCTGCGTCTGCCCGTCGGACAGCGCCACATGCCAGCTACAGCAAAGTATCATTAAAAATGGACACTGTTTTCAACAATTTTAACAACAACACTATGGACAAAATAATTGCTGAGAGTCATCTAGTATGTTACATATAAAGATTTGTTATTGCTCTGTTACAGTGCTGTGCTGAAGAGGAATAGCCCAACCATCAACGATAACGTGGAGGCGCAATAGGGCTTGAAAATAATTTGGCCCCTCCCCCCACTCCCAACTATTACAAAGGTTTTTCTGTTTTATTCATGGTCAGCACCTGCTGCTTATTTCAGCATTTACCACCTATGCCTTAAAATAGATAATATATCCTGAAAACTATTTCAAGCTCTTTACTGTGTCATGCTTTCATCTTGGAGTTGAAATTATGTTAATCTGCGAAAATAACATAATTTCTACTACTGAATTGTGTGAATATGCCATTGTTACAGAAAACGTTTCTGTGAAAATGATTTTATATTCACTCTTTTATGTCATTTAACACTTTACAAATGTTTTCTATGAGTTCAGTCACTTCAGGAGAATCATCTGTATTAGTGTGATTTGAGGACGCATGTGTTATCTCCAGCTTTATATATAATAAGCTATGTAGTTTAATTAATTTAGACACTGTGTCTGTGAAGGTTCTCAGTCATCCTGGTCATCGTAGTCTAAGGAGCTTGGAAAGAAAAAAGCAAAAAGCGTCTGGACTTCTTTGAGTTGCTTGAAGACGTTTCACCTCTCATCCGAGAAGCTTCTTCAGTTCTAAGGTCAAATGGCGGAGAGTCTCAGATTTAAGCCTTATGGGAGTGTCCCCCCCCAGGAGGGACAATGGCCCCCTAATGATCCTCTGCCTATTCACACGAGCCGAGGTGTGAAAACGGTTGTAGGTCACAATCAACTAGGTTTCAGGTGAAACCCATTGTGAACTGGCCTCACCCTACCATGTGAATTCCTGAGGTCAGAAGGACAATGGACCCCCTAATGATCCTCTGCCTATTCACAAGAGCTGAGTTGTGAAAACGGGTGCAGGTCACAATCAGCCAAGGTTT
>VOQK01033719.1:0-11613 GCA_015052645.1 Benitochromis conjunctus
CTCCGGGTCAGGGACGAGTTCTTGCCCCAAGTGGAGGAGTTTAAATATCTCGGGGTCTTGTTCACGAGTGACGGGAGATCGACAGACGGATCGGTGCGGCAGCTGCAGTGATGTGGACGCTGTATCGGTCTGTTGTGGTGAAGAGAGAGCTGAGTGTAAAAGCAAAGCTCTCAATTTACCGGTTGATCTACATCCCTACCCTCACCTATGGTCACGAGCTGTGGGTAGTGACCGAACGAACGAGATCGGGGATACAAGCGGCGGAAATGGGCTTCCTCCGAAGGGTGGCCGGACTCTCCCTTAGAGATAGGGTGAGAAGTTTGGCCATCCGGGAGGGGCTCAGAGTAGAGCCGCTGCTCCTCCACATCGAAAGGAGCCAGTTGAGGTGGTTCGGGCATCTAACAAGGATGCCTCCTGGGCGCCTCCTGGGTGAGGTGTTCCGGGCATGTCCCACCGGGAGGAGGCCCCGGGGCAGACCCAGGACACGCTGGAGAGATTATATCTCTCGGCTGGCCTGGGAACGCCTTGGTGTTCCCCCGGATGAGCTAGAGGAGGTGGCTGAGGAGAGGGAGGTCTGGGTTTCTCTGCTTGGGCTGCTGCCCCCGCGACCCGGCCCCGGATAAGCGGAGGAAGATGGATAGATGGATGGATTCTAACTTGAAAACTTTTCCATAAGTGACTCAGAATTCACAAAAATGAAAATATTTAAAATGTTGTGCTGTTGTAGCTGCCACACATTTTTGTACATCTACTGAGGAAAATGGTGGTTTTGGGGAGGCTTGAAATTGTGAAACTGTACATGACATGACCGCACATGGCGACCCTCGACTCTCTTCAGTTTGCTTACCAGCATCTTGTGGGTGTAGATGCTGTCATCTACCTTGCTCTCACCTGTCATGGTCATGGTGAGCTGCAGGTACATTTCCGCTGAGCTCCTGTGTCCGCCCCTGGTTGGAGTTGTCATTTTCTCACCTGCTCAATTCACCTGGTGCTAATCATTGGCAATCTACAGAGGGTATTTATGACCAATGTCGCCATCTCTTCCCTCCCAGTTTGCCAACTTACCCGTTTCTCTCGTCACGCCACTGTGCCACTCCTCAGCTGTGCGCATCATTCAGATGCTGGTTAACTCTCACTGGATTCACGCCACCACGCTCTCCTTCTTTGGAAGGACATCTTCACCATAACATACCTGCCTGCCTCAGGTCAGGTCAGCCCGTTGTCGTTACACTTGGCTCACCACTTGGACCTTTACCTGTCCCTCCACGCCTTAAAACTCCTCCTACCAAGTAAGCCACGCACTTCTCATTAACCTTGAATTCCTCCTCCATTAATTTCATGCCCCCCCCCGTTAACTCCCATCTCCTCTGTTTAATTTACCAGCGCTACATCATCACGCCACGACTCTACCCCTGTACTTACCATTGATGCCCTCATCACTTTAGATCACCGCGTCACAAACCCCTTCTTGTTATTTAAAACCTTGTTCATAGTCACGAATAAAACTTGTAACTGAGTACAGATAGCTGGTGATGAACTTTGTGGAGAGGTCAGAAGGAAATCACCTATGTCTGAAGGTCAGCAAGACAAAACAGATGATGGTTAAGTTTCAGAGGAAAAATACTGCAACTAGGCTCATCAACATCATGGATGAAGAGGTGGAAACAGTGGACAGCTACAGGTTCACCTATATGACAGACTGGACTGGATGACCAACAGTGATGTTGTGTGCAAGAAGGGGGCGAGCAGACTCTACTTTTTAAGGAAGCTCAGCTCCTTTATTGTTTGCAGCAAGTTAAAGATCTTTTACCAGCCCGTGGTAGCGAGGGCAATGTATTTTGCAGTTGTCTCCTGGCGAGGCAGCATCAGTGCCAGAGATGCCAGCATAGATCAAGAAACTAATCTGCAAGGCTGGAAACATTATTGGTCAGAATTTGGAGTCATTTGATTCAGTGAGGGTCAGAGGTCACCAACTGCTCACCATGATAGACTACTCATCAGCAGAGCTCGTTCTCCCACAGGCTGATTCAACCTCACTGACATAGAGAATGCTTCAATAAATCATTCCTACCATTCTCTATAAACCTGTATAATGACTCGTCATTCTGTTACAGGTGAACACACCTGTCATACATAAGATCCCAAACATATTTTTGTATTATACCTTCATGCAGCTTTTTTTATAGAATGTATATTATCTATTAATACAATATGCCCTTCTCTCTTACACAATGTCAGTCTTAAATAAAAAAAACAAACAAACAAACTTCATTTTGACTTTACTTTGTGTGGTGCGGGTTTTTTTATTTATTTATCACTTTTGTAAAGTCCTGCACTGGTTAGCAGAGAAAGGTTTTGTGGTTTGAATGAGTGTGGGTTTCCTCCGGGTACACCAATTTTCTCCCACAGTCAAAACATGTGTATGTTAGGTAATTGGTGAGTCTAGTGTGCAATAAGCAAGTTTTGTACCTGAAGTGTTAATTATTATTGGATTAATACTGATAATACTAAATGTTAGTTATAAGATTTGTTTTTATGATATAGTAGTGAGGACAGTATTTAATACTTGTTAATGACCAGCTTATAAGCGGAAGAACATGGGTGGATGGTTGTTATGTTTTTGTCATGGTCCTGGGTCAATGACCCAGTGTTTGGTATTTTGAATTATTATATCTATTTTTTATTATTTCTATTCTGTGCTCTGTTCCTTCTGTCTCCCCTGTCAGCCGTTTCCCCTTGCCAAGCCCGCGTCTCTGTGTTATGGTTCCTGTTTCCTTTAACAGTCTATGTCCTATGCCAGTGTATTCTGTTTTGCTTCCTCCCTGTCTCGTCATGTCTGTTAGGTTTAGCTGTGTCTCCCTCCTGTTTATTCGTTTCCCTCATTATCATGTCTGTATGTATAGTGTGTGGTTTCCTCTGTGCCTTGTCAGATCATCTGTCATCCCCGGTGTTTCATCTGCATACCGCTGCTCGTCATCACCTGCTCGTCCATGATGGTCTTATGTGACAATAGATGTACTTTCTTCACAAACAAGTGTTGTAAAACCTAAAAAAAAATCTGCTTCTTTTCTCTCTGAAACATTAATGAAGGATTAATCATTTATTAATCTCATTGGTTGTTAAGAAGTGAATGTAAACAACATGGACAAACCAACAGTTTAAAGAAAATGAAGCAGAACTTTTTTTAGTTTGTGTGAATGAAGTCACAGAACACACTGCTAACACAACATGCAAAAACAGCTTCTGTTTAGGGAAAAGAAGTATGTGACATGCAAAGTTTTAAGATATAATTATATTAGGAATTATATTACGATACTTACAAAAGAGCTTGATAATCTCTGAAGTAGCTATCATCTACAACAAAGCTGCAAATGTATCACCTTAAAGCAGAGATTTAGGAACAAAGTTTGGTGAAATCCATGTCCTCCCCATGAACTGAAAAATTCAATAGCGCTTTGACTTGTCAGTATAATAATGAGGGTAACTTAAACAATCCATTGGGTCCACTGGAGTAGCTGAAATGAGGGGAATACCAGGCCAAACAGTATTAACACAGTTATCGCGGATGAGTACATCTCTGTCATTCAAAGAGGCGACAAATCCAGTGTTAGATTTTTAAGACGGCTCACTTTGAAATCTATATTTCAGGGGATTTTGACACAAGAGTCACAACTTTGAAAAAGTAGCGTATTTTTTTATTCAGTCCACCTCCACCTGGAGGTACTCGTTTGATCCATGAATGAATGGCAAGACCAACCTAACGACCATCAATTCAATAAGATAAAACAAAACATGTTTTATCATATTTATTTATTTATTCAAAGCTTTGTCTTTAAAAGGACAGTACATCCTACCCTTTCACTCAAACATGCAAAATGTAAAATTGTATACCTTCAACATTTCCAGAGTTTCTCTGGCTTAAAGGTGTGTCTTATACAACACATTCTCATCCCAAAACGTAACATACCGATGCTACGTGACAAATCGTCGGTATGTTACGCTTTCGGCCAACCAACTCGTCTGCATGTTACACGTTTCGAAGCATGAGAACCATTTGGAATGGAAACTACACATGTACATTTTTTTTACTTTCTCATCATGAATCGCTTTGGAAAACACTTTCTAATACGATTAAGATTAAGGTCCCGTGGGACGCCTCAGGACGTGACAAATCGTCGGTATGTTACGCTTTGGGAATGAGAACGGTCTCGTCTTATATATTGTGAAGAAACACACGGTATAATAAATGCCAAACATATTCCAAACAAAAGAACTGTAGCTTAAACCAAGGAGGACAAAAATTTGTAGTTACAAGTAAACAAACCCAAAACATTTAAATGTGACCTCTGGGTGGTCTTTTGGGTCCTTAAAGCATATTTCACAATAAATGGCAAGTTGAGTACATCTGCTAGCTTAATCAATAAAAATAAAAGAATACCTTTTACAGAACATGTAAACATTCAATTTTATGGGTCAGCGATATGCAAACAGTTCACATTTTAATTTAGTTCAGTGCATGAATCAGATTAGTATAAAAATAATAATCCCCAATATTTAAAAAGATACCATATTAGCTAATAGCACCGTAGCTTACTTGAGTACAAAGCTGTTGTTGTATTCTTGTGTGCTACCTGGGATAATGACTGCTAAGGTGTCACCTACTGTTGATCCCAAACTCGTACACATTTGGACATACTGTTTGCTTCTTTAGCTTTTTGTTTTTGTTTCAGACTTTGGCAGTTAGTGATCATATTGCATATAGTACAGATTTAGATTTGAACAACACTGCGTACAAATTGGCTGTGTTAAACTCAGTTATTACTTTAAGTTGTGTGACTGACTATATGACAATATGAAGTTCTGTAAATATTTCAGTTTAAAGTACATTGTTCTTGCTGATTTCAAACATCTTTACTTAAAGTCTCACAGTAGTCAGACTTTTTGGGGCATCTTAATCCAAATAGGAACCTGGTTTGGCTGAATACAGGCAGAGTAATGTATTAAGTAACATGTGAAACAATATATTGATAACAATGTATAAGTAATATCACTAATAACTGATAGTGCTATTTTGGAAACACAATGTGATTTTGTTAATGAAATAAGTAAGCATTGTGGGTGTGATATAAAACGTAATGCATTGTATACTCACATCACATTTGTCTGTATTGCAGTAATATTGTGCATCATTGTTTCTAAATTAGGTAAATGATTGCCTGCTACTAGCAAACTAGCTGTTTTTTTTTTACTCAAGTTACATAATCTGTATAATAGAAGATGTAAAAACAAACAAACAAAAAACCTCCAACTTGTTGTCCGAATTTGTGCCACAATAACTGATCTCACCTTGTGGAAAAATAAAAGTGACTAGCCTATCATTTTTGGCAGTGCAGCACTGCTGCAAACGCAAACTCAAACCTATTCAAAAAGCTGAAAAAGTAACATAAAGATAAGCGAAGCTCATGAAGATCAGTGGGATCCAGAGTAATGTTCAAGGTGAGTGTATGCTAACCCAAGCAAACAGGTCAAATTTTGAGCCTGAATGAGTAAGAAAAGCATTGATGAACTGAAAAGTTCTCTTTGGGTTGGTTTTCACCAACTTTGCTGCTGGCTGTGGTAAAACGTCAGGTTTAATTTTTTTATGATGATGAGTATCTTTACGGTCGATTATCTTATAGTGGTAAATGTAAATGTGAGTAAGAAGTAATATGTATCCATCAGTCAGTGGTGATCTAAGGTGAACACTTGGCAAAAATGAAATGGAGTGACTGAAGAAGTGAGTCATGGTTGAAATCAGTGAAAACATTAACTTTGTTAAAGAAGTAGGTCTTCCCAGGAATCAGTTTGGGTGAGCTGCAGTGATCACCTTTTTCCAGGATGTAAGGAAAAGACAGAGCTTTCACTTTGGCCTTCTTCCCGCGGACCTTCAGCACGCTCTTGAACACAATGCTACGCAGAGAGACACTTTCCACCGTCCCGATGTGCACTAAACAGAGACGCACACAAATACATTGCATTACAAACCCACATAAACTCGTAAACAGCATTTGTTCTGATGTTTTAAAAAAAATTAAATATAGACTAATATCCTACTTTTTTTGCAAAGATCAGTTTTGTTCATCTTATTCACAGATAGACGTCTGGATTCTGAAAAAGAACATTATTGACACAGAACAGGTGAAATACACAATCTAAGCTGTGCTATTACGTTCAAATGACACAAAATTAAGTTCTACTTTGTGAGAGAACATATAACATCTAAACAGACCTTTTATCGTCTTTCTCTGATCCTGTCCTGGTTCATGGATCGATCTCAGCCTCTCAGCACAGCATGACCACAGGGTGGTGTTGTAGTAGAGGTGACCACAGCATCTGAATCCTGTCTTAGCAGAGTAGAGCACTTCTGTGTCCTCACTTGAGCAGCAAATGTCCTGGTTATATTTAATTAAAACATAAAATGTTTGGAGACTTTGAGGACTGTGTTAGTTAATGTCAAGTTCATCCAGTAATGTTGCTACATCAGCTAAAATCAGCTTTGTATGTCTGTGTAGATTCACAGTAATCCAGTCCATGCTTGGCTTAAGTGACTTCAATAACGGCAAATGTGTGCAAATCGAGCAGTGGGTCATTATTGTAACTAGAGCCAAAGTGTGAATCTCTTATGAGACACTGCCCCACCATGCCATCATGTGAGTTATTAAGATCATATACTTCAAGGTGTAAGTGTGGTTTGGAACACCTGGAAAGGGATTTCAAGACTGTCTGATAGTTGGTGTCATAGGCCACCATCTCTGTTCAGTGATTGTCATTCACATTGGACTGCTTTGCTCCTCTCTTAAACCATCGGTTTTCCTGGTGGGATCTTATCCTGATGACTTGGCTCTCTCTTTCTGTGTTGCACCATGCATCTGGGGGCCGATTGTTAGGTTTCTTCTACACAACAGTCTGAGCACTGTAATGCACAGCACACAGTACATTTTTTAGCTCGTGTTTATCCCTAAATTATGGAGAAAATTCTTCTGAGGGAAGAAAGTGCGGTTCGCATAAAGACTATCACTGGTTTAAAGCCAACCAACAGCAGTGCAGTTGAAAGCAGTTTGGAGGGGGCCAATGAGGTAAGTCAATTTTTTTGAACTGGTGTGACTCTATAGCCCCTTTTCCATTAGTACCTACTCGGGTCGACTCGCCACAGATCGACACGCCTTGACTCGGATTGAATGGTTTTCCATTACAACCCATTAATACCTTGTTTGTGTGCTCGTCGTCATAGCAATGTGTTTGCGCGTCGCACACCGTAATTAATATGGAACACGAATGCTCCGACAAAGGTGGACAATACCTGCTGCTCGATCTGTAGCTTTTCATCAGACTCGGGGGAACACGGCGTTGTTTTTGTAGCCATTTCCCTCATTGCAGAGTTTCAAAAATGGCGGTTTTGATTTTCGTGAACCAGATACTCTCATGACTCGTCGAGTGACGCTACTGACCACCCAATTAGTGGATTGCAGTCTGATGACGTCACATCTAAAAAAGTACCTGGACCTAATGGAAAACCCTGGAAACTGTGACAAACCGTGCAAAGTCAATCTGAGTAGGTACTAATGGAAAAGGGGCTTATGGCTCCAGCTCACTGACCCCACTAAACTTCATGTTTGAAAGCCTTGGTTCATTATGGTCCACATTCACTAGGGACATCTGCAGACTATCGTGCACCCAGATGGGAGACATCAAGCGGACTTCAAAGAAGTGTAAGAGGAAGGACCACTCAGTTGTTATGTCTCCAGCTATCCATGTCTACCTCTGTAACATATTACTGTATAATCAAGGCTTAAACCTTCAACGGCAGCCACCCCTTCATCTCTCCCTCTCCTTCCTCACAGCAGCCAAGCCTCCTGTGAAAGTCTTTTGCACACTTCCTCCCCCAAAGTGTGCTTGGACCATTGCATATTGTAGGAGAAAATAAACAACCATTCCACGTGTCACAACATAGGAAAGGCAGTTCATCAGGACAAGACTCAGCTGTACATTGGCACGCCCCTTCAAAGATGTTAATATCACATTTTTAGCCAAGAAGATAGACTGTTTGAGGACTGCATGAGAGCACATCTACACTGGTTGAAAGCCCCTCTCCATAGGCTCTCCATATGTAAACATATATGCAAACGGACACAATATAAGCATAGTCTTAAGATCCATTCCCAGGCATTTTCAACCCCCACTCATACCTTGACCTTTGTGACCTTAATAACTCAGAAAATGGCATGGTGGTAGGTAATTCACAAAGCATTAACACCTTGGCTCCTGTGACTCTTAACAGCCCACACAAATGGCAACGGTGGGTGTCGAGAAGCTCTATCTGAGAGGTGTAACATCTGCATGAACTAAAGGACATCAGTTCAGCTGCTTTTATTTCAAGTCCTTAGCACTGATATTAGCTAAATTTCTGCACAGGTAATAAACATTTTAGCTATAGTTATTCTGACTGTCAGATTTATGGTGAATACAGATACACGGATCTCACTCTGGCCTCAAGGGAAATTGTTTAGAGTGAGTCATGAAGTCTAATAGTATAGATATCCCTCAGTACAACTGTATTGCTACTCTAGGATCTTATGACATAATAATAAGGCGTAAGACATGATTACATAAACAAACAATAGATCTTGAGATAACATCAGTAACATTTACCTGTGGCTTTTGAAGAAGGGATCCGCAGCACTGTGCATCCTGTCCATGCGTGTCTAATAATGTCAGATTGTACAGTGTTCCTGCACAGCACTTCATCTGTGGGTCTTTAATGTTGTAGGCTTTAACCCCACAGCAGGTAATATTTTTTGATTTGGAATGCCTGGGTGGAAAACAGAGGTAACCGTTATGATCAAATAAGGACAGTGAGATAAAGATGTATTCTGAAAAGATTCAGAATTAGATGACTCTTTATGTATTTACTTGATGTCACCCTGGAAGATACCTGCTTAACTTCTTCAACACAGCGTTGCCAGGAAAATAATGATTTCCATCGGTACTAAACTCAGTTGAAAATACTGAAAATTGATCATGAATTATAGTTTTATCTCCAACAATATTGGTATCAAAAGTGCTGTCTGTGCCTCCTCCAGTGAGCGCACTGCTAAAGATAGGCATACATAGATGCTAACCTCATTAGCAGGAACAACAATTTATTGTGACATCAGTAATGCTTCTGTTTCAACAACAATGACGTGCTATGCAGGTATCACATTAATGTTAAGCATTTAACTCTTAGCAGTTACCCTGCAGCCACATTAGCTGCTTGCTTAGTTATAATTAAGGTAGCGGCTGCTGGCTATGGCTATGGGTAATGCTGAGGCATTAAGTAAAAGTAAAATGTACTTATAAAGCACTTTTGCAGATGAAAATCACTTTACAATAAAACACAAAAAACACACATAACAATGTAACAATCTAAAGGATAACAGAATAAAACATAACACCAGAAAATAACATGACGTTGTTGTCACCCACACTTTGGCAACTACTCCAATTGGAAACAGGCTTGATTAGAGAAGCCAAGATTCAAACAGTTCATCTTATAAAGAGCAAACTATGAATGGAAAAAAACAAAAGGTAAATCTGAATGCTGTTTACAGCTGAGTAGGGGGATAATTTAGATATTAACCTCTAAAAAGGAAGACAAAGGGCCTAATTATAAAAGAGACATGCACACACACATAGACAGCCTTTAACAATAAACGTACAAGTAAAACGGCACCACACCCAGTCAGACACTGAGACAGAAATTCTTTGGCACAGTAGCTCGGTGCATTTTAAATACACCAGAAAGAAAACAAAGGGGTGGGGTTGGATTTGCGCACAGCTGGAACATTTGCGTATGGCAGAGTTCATGTACATTCCATGAAAAAGAATTTTTCCATGCTGCTCCTTTCTAGGTTTTCCTCCACCCTCACTCAAGAAGCATACAAGGAATTCTTTCCCTTTAGCACAGCTGTCCCGAGACCCAAAATGCAAACCACTGTTACATACCAACTGATTTGAAAAGAAAAAGAAAGAAAAAGAGTTTGTTTCACCAGATTTGATCAGCAATACAACCAGATACGCTCTTCTTCTTTCAGCTGATCCCTTTAGAAGTCCCCACACTGGATATTCCCCACCATCCTCTTTTTTCACACATAATCTCTACATGTCCTCTTTCAGTACATACACGAATCTTCACGTGAGAGTAATCTCTTTCTCCTGCCTGGCAGCTCCAGATTTAACATTCTTTGTCCAGTATATCCATAATCCTTCCTCTGCACATGTCCAGACAGCCTCACCTCTCTAACTTTGTCTCAAAAATGCTTGACACGAGCTGTCCCTCAGGACACACACACACACACAATCACCTGTGTCCGTTGCAGCAGATCTCAGTATGAGGCTGGTAAATTTCTGACCCACAGCAGTGTTGTCCCGGGCTGCCATGAAACTGAGAGCAACATATAGTCCCTTTAGCCGGGTCGTAAGGAATACCCATCTCTGAACATTCCTCTCCATCATCTCTGTGCTCGTACAAGGTGTTATTACAATAGAGAACTCCATGTTGTGCCGTGCCAGACGGTGTGTCCCCACAGCACTTGAAGAATCAGACATAACACAGCAACATGTGCAGCAATGCAGAAACATCCTATATTTCAGACAGAAAACACCTCAGTTACCATATAAAAGGAGCGGGGTGGAGCTCCGAGCTTCTCGTCAAAGCTCTTTTTTTGTACTGGGATCACTGGGTTTGGCTGTCGTTCTTTGCAGCAATTTAATCAATTTAAAATTTAATCCTAACTTTATTCTGGACATGTGCTGTCCAGAACTCTTTCTCATTTATCAATTCTTCTTATCAATTATCTTATTAAAAGTCTTTTCAGAATGGCCTTATTTATATTGTTCCTGCTGAAAACTGAAAACAGTGCTTCTGGCCTTCACTGGAAACTACTGGATATTCCCAGAGATTAAACATTTTGACCTTGCATTGATTACAAAAAAAAAAGAAAAAAAAAAGTCAGCCATTTTCCCAGGGCACACTGAAAAAAATAGCATGTAAGTTTAACTTGATTCAATAGTGGACATTGGTTGCACACAGATGTTTTGCTTTGGCAGAAACTTAAAAAATTGAGTTAAATTAACACAAGTTATTCACTTTCAATAAACCTAGGATTTTTGTGTTGATAAAATGTGAATGAAACATGTTTTGATGAAGTAATTTGAGGTCTTGGATTATTTTATTCTTTCATAATTTTCTCACTTTAATCCAACACTATTGAGTAACTTTTACCCAACACTACTTGGTCACTACAATAGTACATGTTACCTGTGTTTAACAAGTTGGTATTATATTCTAGTATCAAGAACACATTTTTTTAATGGAAGCTTTATAACATATGGTATTATTGTCTTTCAAGATGGTAACCTGTGTGGGGGAACTCCCCCCCCAAAAAAACTAAAAGGTCTAATTTCTATGCCGTGATTGAGTTGACAAAACAGAAAAAAAATGACAATCCTTTGAAATCAACAGTAAAGGATTGTCATTTTTTGCTGTGTATTGTCAACACAATCACGGCATAGAAATTAGACCTTTTAGTTTTG
>VOQK01033721.1:0-20726 GCA_015052645.1 Benitochromis conjunctus
ACACAACACAATCACGAACCTACAAACACAATGCAGTACAGTACAGTTTGTTAATAAATGAAACACCAAAGAAGAAAATCAAAACCCAGTAAACCCTAAACTCAAATATTTAATTAAATACAAAAGCTTTTAAATAACAGAAAATACACATTCTCCCCCCACCCAACAGGAAGTGGTGGTGTGGTCCAATTATCCTTCTTTGGCATATAACTCCTTTAACCCCTGGCCACCACCTTTTGTCAGGCAACTCTCTGGGATCATAACAAATAAAAAATGGTAAGAAAACAGAGATTAGTCAAACAATAAACTGGAATAAATACATAACTAAATGTGCGCGCTTACAAACAGAACCAATGCATTTAAACCAATAAACTTATTTGAAACTAAAATTTTTTATTGTGTACCAAAGAAATGAAAAATATAGGAGTTACCGACTTTTCAGTGTGGCCATGGGTTTGGCCATCACATGCACCCTTTCTAATGTGTGCTTGGATTTTTAGAAAGCAGAGGAGTGAGCATATGTGTGAATAAGGGTGCAAAAAGCAGGGGGTGATATGTCACAACATACACAGTATGTTGTTCATATATATGAGAGCAATGTATCTTATCTGCATAAATACCAGCTTGCTCTTACATTCACGATTTAAGATTCACAACTTTATTGGCATTATACTGCTTTATCTCCTTGGAGATTTCTGCTGGTTAAAGGTCAAAAATCTGACTTGGTGATTCTGAAGTTAAGTTACAGTCAGTCATTTGTTACCCACCATCTTGAATACAGTGGCCGAGATGAACACGTATGAATGTGGCTAGAGACCAGCCACATATCTATTACGTCAAAGGTGGGGGAGGAGATAAGTCATAAACATTTATGTACCTTGGAGGCAAATTTAAATTCATGCCTGCACCTTCAGACTCAAGATATGAAGGATCACACCTATAATTTGTCATCTGAGAAGAGGTCCCTTTCACCATAGAAGTCAAAACAACAATTACGTATCGTCAGAAGAACAAGAAGAAGCCAGAACAGAAGGACAGCTGGTTATAAGCTAACACTATGCTGTCCCTCTTATAAACAGTTTGATTACATTCTCACAACATATGGTAGTTTATTCACTAAATGTCCGAGGCCAGCAATTTTAGATCTACCTCAAAGACAGTTTAACACCATCTAATAGCAACTAATGGAGGCTACCACCTGCTAACAGAGGCCAACAGCAGCTAACAAGCGGTAACAGCAGCACTTACTGACAGAAACGTTCAGGATATCTTCAAAAACCTCACCTCAGTATCACTGTCCTATGGGTTAATAGTGGACAGAGTTATTTGTGAGTAATGCGCTTGAATTAGGACGGGTAAGAACAGACTTCAGTTGACTGCAATCTACTGACATCTAGTGGTGAGACTTTAGACACGGGAACTTTAACTATATTGTACTTTAACCCTTTATTTTGCAGTACAACTGATACGCTAAGAGTTGTTGCACACACCCTTATTTTAATCCTAATCCCAATAAATCACTGCACTGATCACAGAAATCAAGGCGTTTGCACCGTACTGTATGACTGAAGCACTTTAGGATGCGCAGCAACAGTGTAGGAACGTAAAGGTTGGCAAGCTAATCCAACAGTATTTGTATTTCACTATACTGTTTCATTCCAACAGAGGCTAAGCAATCTCCAATTTTCAAATGTGGTCTCGTTGTTTGTGATTGACTAATACATGCCACACACTTGTGTGATCTCTGTTGGTCGATCACTTCTGTGGAGGCTGAACATGGTCTTGGATTTCTTCCATTCTGTTAATTGTGGTTGTGTGTTGGAATCTAAAGTCTTTGGGGATGCTTCTATAACCTTTCCTTGTCTGATGAGCTTGACTATTGAAGCATTCTGAAATCTAAAAAAGTTATGTTCAGTCACCCCATGTCTTTCTGACTATCTATTTAATTTTAACATGTATAAGCGATGGTACCTGGGATTTGTAGAGCCTACATCTCTGTAGTTTATTGCCGAAACACTGATACAATCTTGATGACTTGGCAGAAAATGGGTTAGAGAGAAGGTTTGCAGTGAAGAAGAGTGTCAGCTTTTTAATTAAGTGGCAGATTTGATTATGAGGTAATGATATTTGCTTTGTGCAAATTTTAGTTTGCCATCAGCGTCATTATATTAGCACTTGAGAGACGGGGCCAGGGGGAGGCTTAATCTCACACTATGGAAATATCAGTGAATTGAATAGATGATGTAATTAATCTTCTAGAGTCATACAGAGGGAGGGCAGGTAATGAGAGGAGGTGACAAGCCTATTTACACATACTGTACACACACACTGACACGCATACACATTGCGAGTACAGTGTGTATTTTGATTCATGTGTTATTCAAGAAGTTCCGTTTTGTGTTCATTGACACTATTACCGTAATAAAGAAACACACACAGAGGTGACAGTGTGTAGACATCAGACTCACACACACCCTGTCAGAGAGATTAATGTTCAAGAAGACAGAATGTGCATTGCATGGTCTCACGCTCTTTTCCACACTCAGACGGAGTAGGCAGTGACTCACAGTGTGAAGTTCTCCTCAGGGTAGCAGCGGTTTCTCAGCAGCCCCGCCCACAGCTGCACTCCTATGATGCCGAAGATGAAGAAAACAAAAAAGCAGAGGAGAAGGACGTTACCCAGCATGGGCAGCGTGTCGAGCAGTAGGTTCACCAGGATACGCATGCCTGGAGAGAGACACACACAAACACTTATGTGATGACACATCCCACATAGCTCTATGGCAGACTTTACTTCATGATCTAAATGGAGCAATGGAGTTCCCATCCACTTGCTATGATGCTATTTGAAAACTGTGTACAGGAAAAGAACAGCACACGGGAGGAAAGAGGAGGGAGAATTTACTCATTTAATATTTCCAGCATGAAGCGCAAAAATACCTATAAGTAATTACATACCAGCAGGAGAGCACCGAATCACAGCTGACTTACTTCATATACAGTAATAAGCCGACCTTAATTAGTGAACTGATGTCAGCTGAGCAGCAGCAGTATTAGTACTACAAAGCATTACGAGCTCGGAAGCTTCTGGGCTTCCAATACACTGACCGAAACAAAAACAAGAGAAACAAAAGCATCAATGCAGTTCTGTTATTGATTTACTAGTAACGACTTTTCTCTTGCTCCAAAGCCCTATTTGACTTAAATGAAGCAGTAAAAACAACAAAAAAAAACACCTTTTTGTTCACAGTCAAGAAAGTATTTGTCTTCTCAATATTTTCTTACTTTTTAAAATTTCCATAATGTTTGTTTTGGGTTTTTTGCCAATGATAACACAGTTTGACATAAAACAGAATGTTTGAGCTAACAACCAACTAACCAACCCGGTGATTCCCAAACAAAGTAAGCTGCAAACTTGCCACATCTGAGCATTGTACCCTGTCTTTAAAAAAAGGCTGACCTTCTGTCACAATTAACCTCTAGCATTGTTTTCCATTCAGTCCAACCTGCCTGCAGTCTCTCCTCCTGCAGTCTGTTTATTGCTTGGCTGATCCCAGACATTTAAACTCCTGCACCTTTGCCACCTGTGCTCCTTACAGCTTCATTGTTACACCCGTGTCCTTCTCATTCACACTCATTTATTCTGTCTTGTTTCTACAGACTTTCATTCATTTTCTCTCCAGAGCATACCTCCACTTCTCCAGGCTCTCTTCCACCTGCCCCATACTCCCATAGCAAAATGTCATCTGCAAACATCATGGTCCACAGAGACTCCTGCCTGACCTGATCTGCCTACCTAGCCATCACCAATGCAAACAAGTAGGGGCTCAGAGCCTATCCCTGATTTCATCCCACCCCTACCATGAACTCACACACCTCAGCTCTGTCTTGCTGTTCTTGTAAATGTCCCACCACCCTCACATACTTCTCTGCCACTCATGGCTTCATCGTGCAGTACCAAAAACACAGTGCCTTCTGACGCTCTCTGTATTTCTCCATTAACACTCCCAAAGCAAACATCTGTAGTGCTACGAAGCCATACTGCTGCTCACTGATCATCATCTCTCTTTTTCACCTAGCTTCAACAAACCTCAACAACTCTTTCCCTTTTAGCTTCACTGTATGGTTCATCGGCTTTATCCCTCTGTACATCACCCTTGCTCTTAAAACCTGGTATCAGTACACTTCTCCATTCCTCAGGCATCCTCTCACTCTCCCAGCTCGTGCTAAACACTCTTGTCAATAAGTCGACTCCCCTCTCTCCTGGATATCCTCATGCCTCCACAGGTATGTGACTTAAGGAAATTACAAGATATCTTGCATAAGAGGGTTCAGGTGATCATACCAAAAACTGATTTTCAAGCTTGTTAGAATTGCACACACCCTTATTTTAACCCTAATCCCAATAAATCACTGCACTGATCACAGAAATGAAGGGGTTTGCACCGTACTGTATGACTGAAGCACTAATAATGCCAGCTTAAAGTCTCATTCAGTTATCAAAACCTTGTAAACCTTGTTATATTTTGAACAAAAACTAAGCTCTTTATGAGAGGCTGCACTGTTGACTGTGATGATTCTGTGTTCTGCTTTGAAATTGGATGAGCAACATATTCTTATGCTCCACTGGAAAATGGAAGATGTGCACAAACACACAAAAATGTTAACATCTGTTTAATTAGTGCACACAGACTCCAAATCCTCGTCTCACCTATCGCTTTCTCTTTCTTAAAACATTCTCTGCCACCCACCCCCACTCTTTAGTTTGTGCAGAAATTTACACAACCATTTCTTTATAAGCCGTCGTATTATCATAATTAGCTAATCAATCACTAATCTCCTCACTAATTGTAATCCCACAGCCAATTACTTTGACTCTAAACACTTGAGGAAACTAAACTATGGGTTAAATTCTATCTGTAAAACTGATTGAAGATTGATACAGCATTTTAATGATTAGTCAGAGGGAAGGGCGCAGCCCATCCATAGATCCTCTTCCAGGGGTCTCACTGCATTACATAATAAAAAAGATGTCTTACTTGATGAGAGAAGACATTGGAGGCGTGCAGCTGTACACAGCCAGAAGACTTGACCTGTGTATTTACAGTAAAAGTCAACTGGTGTGATATTTCCATTTAAAAGTAAAGCTGTGTTTTGAATTTGATGTATATACTCAGTCTAAGCATGAAATAATCTCCCCTATTAGTGATGGATACAAAGTTGGCTCCTTGTGTAAAATCTTCTTTAGAGCTGCGGGAAGTGGTAACTCACACACTGGAAATATTCATTTCTCATGAGAATTTAAATCCCCTCTTTTAAAGGGTGAGATTTTAGTTTTGGTGGGAAAAAAAAAATATATATATCATCTCCTTCTGTGCTCATCCTTTGGGTTTAAACACAATACATGACCTTTGGTGAACAACTGTCTGGGCTGAGTTTGCTTTTTTTGCTGTCAATAATTGATGATTTGTGGGTACTGAATTCTTTAAAAAATTCAAGCTTTTTCCTCTCAACCAAACAACAAGGTTTCCAATAAAATGTTTATTTTTTTAAAAAGTGTATATGAGGTTACTTAAAGTACATTTCACCTGCAGTCAAACTAAAATGAGACAACCTGACTTTCTTTGAGAAAGTTGAAACAGATGTCCCATTTCAGATTGATTAAGTCTGTTTGAAGTTGCTAATGCACCCTAATGTGAATATATTAACATTTAAAACATTTAATTAATTAAAAGGAAAAGAGGAGAATATGTCGGATGTACAACGAGACATACAAAATAACAATAATTCTAAATTAAAAGAGTGGAGTTTTTCTAGTCACACGAGTGTTGACTACACTGCAGGATCAGCATTTCCTTCAAAATTTTAATGAATTGAATCAAATAGAATGTAAATGAAATGGGAACAACCTAGAATACCCTGATGGCCGTTACCCTTGCAGCTAATACAATGTCTCCCGGAGGGGTTGAGGGTAATGTAGTAAACAGGCCCAGTCCTTTAAGCTGTGACCAGTGGGAACCCGGCATGGATAATTTCCATTAGCGCCATTAAGTGACTCCTCTGTTCAGTTCTCACATCCTCCTCTGAGAGTGTCTGCAATCGTTTAGTTGCTATGTGCCTGAAAGTGTGTGCACACAATTTTTTTGTGGCTTTGTGTTGGTTGCACCTTTGTGTCATTTCATGTACTGTCTGCATAACATATACATTTGCTGGTGTGTCTACACTCATAAGATCAGCAATGAAGAGCTTTCTGGTAAACAGTCTTTAATCAAAGCACAGAACTGCATCTTTATCATCCAACAAATACAAATGAGTCAAATAACTGGCTTTTGGCAGCTGATGCTGGCACTGTTACAATCTGGCCTTCTCACTCTTTGGATAGTGATGCTGGTACTTTACAAAATAACTTGATGCTTTAATGCTAATGTTGACAACTGCGTTGCCAATACTTGATGAAGCATAAATAGATCTATTTAATCTACTGAAAAAATACTGTGCTTTCAACATCTTATAAACTTTCTTCATTAAAAAAGGAACTGAAAGAGTTAGGGAAAGGCTGAAATTATACTGAAAGCATGTAGTAACATTTATGTGCAGTAACAAAAATATTAACTTGCTGATGTTAGTTAAAGTCTGTGTGTACAAAGACCATGCACATTTGGCAATTAGAAGAAAACCCAAAGTCCCCTGAGGCTGATAGAAATTCCCCTTTGTAAGTAATATGAGTTCCCCCATTTTAGTTGTAGCTATGACAAGTAGTAGATCTAGCGTAAGGAGCTGGGAAAGAAAAGTGTCTGGACGTCTTTAAGTTTCCTTGACGTTTCACCTCTTATCTGAGAAGCTTCTTCAGTTCTAAGAGCAACTGGTGGAGAGTCCCAGATTTTAGGCCCTATGGAAGTGTCTCCAAGAGGGTCATGGACCCCCTATGGATCCTCTACCTAATCACATGAGCTAAGGTGTGAAAACGGGTGTTGGTCACAATCAGCCAAGGTTTTGGGTGAACCCGCTGTGAAACCTAGCCCCACCCTATCATGTGATTTCCTGAGGTCAGAAGGCCCAGGATGAGCGTGGGCGTTAAGGAGTCTGGGAAGGGATCTCAAAACTGGATTATAGATGGCAGACAGTTGGTGTCGTAAACCACCGCCTCTGTTCAAAGATGGTCGTTCACAGTGGACATAGATGGCTTCTTTCACTCCTCTTTCAAACCATCTGTCTTCTCTGTCCAAAATGTGAACATTGGCATCTTCGAAAGAGACCTTTTAGATGCAGATGGACCGCCGAGTCTTGTCCCGTGGAGGTGGCTCTTCTGTGTTGTGCCATGCGTTTATGAAGCAGCTGTTTCTCCAATGTAGAGGTCTGAGCATCCCTTGCTACTACACTGTATAGCATACACTATATTGTTAAGTTTGTGTTTGGGAGTTTTGTTTTTGGGATGAAACAGTTTTTGTCTGAGACAAGGAAACTTAAAGAAGTCCAGATGCTTTTCTTTCCAAGCTCCCACTACGATGACCGGGATCACTGAGAACCTTCACAGACACAGATCTAGCCTTGCACACCCAATCACAAGTTAATATCAAATGTTTAGCCCAAGGAAAACTAGTAATATATATTCTAACTTCTGATTTGTTGGATAGTCTGCAGCCAACTCCCAAAGTGGCCCACTGTCCACTCCCACTTCTTGTCTTGTTTAATACCAAATAGAGCTCTGAAGTTAAATGTGGACTATTAAACATTAGGGCTCTCTAAGTCCCTGTTAGTAAATGATGAGAAGATGAATATGTTAGTTTAAATGAATCAAGTCATACTAATTGGCACAATCAAACAAGCACAGGTTGAGGAGGAGGAGTGGTAGCAATCTTTTACTCAAGCCTATACATCAATCAGACCTAGGCACAGTTTCAATTCATTTGAAAGTCTGACTCTTGGCCTTGGAAATTGAACCTGTAAAAACCCCAAAACTATTTTATTTGTCTGCCTTTTGTTAAGAGTTTCTCCTTCCCACTGTCACCAAGTACTTGCTCATAGAATGCCATCTGTGGGGTTTTCTCTCTAAAGATCGTTGAGTGATTTGTTGTGATTTGGCGCGATATACATTGAATTGAACCGACCTAAATTGAACTGAACTGATATTGAATTGAACTGAAGTATATCTGTCGTCTATAGAAAATACTTTTTCAACAGAGTCCATCTGTTCATGAGTACTGTGCTGCTACTGAACTTTTACTTCCATGTTTTGCTTCTCCTGCCTGTAATTTTCTTCTGTTAGCCAATCACAGGCTCTTGCTAGTGTTTATGTGCCATCAGCAAGAACAGCCCCAAGTTAGCAACTGAAACTTTTGAACTTTCCATATAGACTTGATTCATTTATATGCTACTTCTTTCACAATTCAGCTTTAGGTTAAAAAAGACTAACCTTCAGTTTAGTACAGTGGTTCCCAAATTTGTTTTGCTAGGCTCCCCTTTGTTTTACAAGAAAATCTTGCCCCCCCCCCCAGCACAAACACATCCTCCAACCACACACACCCATCTATTGTTTTCAAACTCCATTGCAGTTTATTTGTAAACTGCAATAAATTACAGGTAGCGATAAATTAAACTACTACCTCTTTTACGCTACGTCCACACCTACACAGATATTTTTGAAAACACAGCTTTTTCTATGCCGAAAACTGAGATAAAAAAAACCCCCACTCCTGCCAGGATGGAGATGTTCGAAAACGGAGATTTAGTACGCAATGTCAAAGGTGTGTGCCTTTTTTGACATCATGCTATGCGTCACGTTATTGTTTACATGAGATAAATTTCTACAATGGTGGATATAGATAAAATGCTGTTGCTGTTAATCTTACTATCTGCAGTTTTTACACGCTTACATATACACAGCAGTTACTGTCCCTCTATTTAGAAAGACAGAGGTGTTTTTAGGAAAGCGGAAAATCTCAGTTTTCAGAAATACCCGTGGATGTAGAAAAACAAACCATCTTTATGGTTGAATTATTTTACATGTAGTTGGGGTTTTTTAATGTGTAAGAATATTGAACACAATACATTTTTCAAAAAAATGCCTCTCTGTGCAAAATGGGTTTAAAAACACAAACAACTGTGGGATACTATTTGTCCGTGATTTGGACAGGGGGAACAAATTGTGGGCAGGATCAGCCTGGTGTTATTTAGTAGTAGTAGCAGTAGTTAGTCATTATAAGAAGTGTTTGTGAACTAAAAATCAGGAATGTGGGATACTGTTTGTCCGTGATTTCCCGACGCAGATGAAACAAATTCTGTCGGGGATACCGACCTTGGCACCACCATTGTGCAGGTGAAGCCAAAGGCAAGATATGCTTCATCACATTTTTTAGTCTTTGGCTTGGAAGCAAGTTGGTTTGCAAACATATTTAGTGATGCTTCATCTTCTGCTTTGCGTTTGAGTGGGAGCCCCGTCAAAAACCTGTCCATTATGCTAGCAGTGTCCAAGCATTCTTCTTGGATATTTACTGGATTAGTAAATACTGCATGTGATAACAAGTCTGATTTTCTTGGTCTTAATTTAATAAATTCAACAAAGAAAAACAAATGTTATTGGGTTAAGTATAATAAAATGATTTTTTCCACCTTTATAAACAGTAAAATGCAGTCATATTCAAATATTCTTCCCTAAAATGAAATTATTATAATTTATAAATTATTATTCATTTTGACCCATCCAAACAATTCATCCTCAAACGTAGACATAAGCCATGTTATTGTGCAGATTTCAGACTGAGCTATTACGATATGATATGGCTGAACTGGCAATGTGAATATATGAGCCAAGTTTCATGGCCATCCATTTAATACTTGTTGAGATAATTCGATGTGGACCCACAAACCTGCAAACCTTATGATCACAGCCCTTAAAACAAGCAGAAACATTTTTGTCAGGACAACACTCCTGCTCGTGACCTTATTTTCTTACTTGGCTAAAAGAAATGTAGACTTTGATATCATTTTACGTTATAATTTTTAAAAACGAGTGGAGTGGTAGGGTTGTTTCTTCTCTTTTTCTATGTAATCACCTCCCTTTTCTCATCTTATCTTCCTCCCTCCAGGTGCCTGTCTTCCACGTCCCTTGCCTCCTTTTTATCTCTATTCTTCCAGCGACTCCCTCCATCGCTCGCACTTCCTCAGCTGTATCTGTCATCGTAATAGCCTGCTCATCTGAGTCCCCCCGCATCTCTCCTCTCATCATCCCTCTCTTCCTCTCGTCCATCTTCGCCTATCCTTTATGGAGCTGGATAATCCCCTCTTCCCTCCTTCATTTATCTCTCTTGCTGCCTTTTTTGTCCTCTCCTCTCAACTGCCTTTCTTTCTTTCCTATCCTTGCTTAACCCAGATGCAGTGTTCTTATTGAAATGGTGGCAAATAAACCACAAGAAGAGCATCAATCTGATGTGAGGAGATTTTTCTTTCCGACATCATCTGCATTGTATAAAGTGTCGGGTGACTTTTCTTTCTTTTTTGTTTCCGAACTAGACATATCACCACGAAATAACCAATTTGCCTTTTTTTTTGTTTTTCTTTTCTTATCTCTTTTTGTTTGTTTTTGACAGAGAGGAAGAAGTTCAGTGAACAGAAAAGTCCCCTCTGCTCACAGAAATGTCAGATTACAGCACCAAACATGGTTTAGACTTCAGTGACTCATCATTGTTTGTGTTCCCTGCCAACAGAGAGCTGTACAGCAAAAAACGTATTCACGGGCAAATTAAGTCCACCCTGCACAAACACACTGCTAGCCATTAAGGGATGCAATGAAAGTTCAGAACACAAACTTTGGTAAACCAAAACCTGAAGCGTGGAACATTATGTGTCATCTTTAGACATTTAATTTGTTGGGCAGAAGTGCAAAGTTGACAAAATGTATCGGTTTTATATTACAGTACAGAAGTAAAACTTGGGCATAAAACAACAAGTTCTTGCACATAAAAAGTGTATTTTTAGTGTCAGTGACTCATAACATCATAACATCTACCATGTCTATAAATCTAAGGCGTTAAAAAATTGAGATAGAACTGACAAAGACGTTGGCTGTGGTTAATATTTTAAAAGGAAAACAAAAAATAATGTGGATTGATGGACGGAAGAAAAAGTGACATGTATGAAGAAGCTTCATTGCATGACTGTGCACAGCCGGCGCAGACGCCGACGTTGATTAAAAAGAAGAATCTTTGTGTTCTGACACACATCTGAGTCATTTCTGGTAGAATACAGTGTTCTCTGAGTTGACGTCTCTGTTGGAAGAACAACACTGTTGTCAGCAGCTCCCAAAACTCTTCAAAAATTGCCTGCTGGGACCGTGCTTTGGTTAAGGCTTGTTTAGGTCAAGAACAACTTGATTGTAGGTCAGGAAACGTGGTTTAGTTTAGAATGTACAATTTTGCAAAGGTCAGAACTTTCACTATCAGGATTTCAATAATAAGAATATTAGTTATGGGCTCATTAATACAGTATTTTTAAAAACGTAGGGGGTGTTACTGCAAAGGCCAACCAAGTGAGGTAGTTTGCCTTAGAGACCCACTGTCTAAGAGTGCATCCTGAAATTATGTTTCTTATTAACTATTCTTTGGTCCCTTTTTAGCAACCTCTATTTTAGATTTGTGGTTGTTTTATTTTCTTTTTTTTCATTTCAATTTGCTTTTCACCTTCATTATTTTTGAAATAGCCTTATTCAGACTTATTCTAAGAAAAGTCAACATCCATCCATCCATCCATCCGACCCAGTCTCGGGACTAAAGTCACCAGAAAATTTGGAAAAAGAAGGGTCATATTTTAAAATTAAGCCACGACCTCAGCATCTTCTGATTCCAACACGGAGAGAGTAGTTGTAACACATATAAGCAGCAGAGTAGTTGTGATCACATTGTCCCTGCTGATGAGCTCAACCTCTTAAAAACTTTGAAACTTTTTAGAAGAGATCACAGAATCATTTTTTTCCACTGATATTTCTGTCATTTCATGTTGCAGCTTAGCAATCCCTTTCCTTTGCGCACAATCAGTAGGTTGTCCTTGTGACTGTTGGGTCATCTATAATGTCCAGATGATTGTAGCCTTAATTCAATTCACTTACCCTTACATTGGCAACCACACTACGCAGACACGCAAAGGTGGTTATCGTGTAATCCCGGGTTTTCCAATGCTTCCAAAGACATGCAAGGACAAGAACTACTTCTGCTTTTGGAGAAAGGGAGGGATAAATGATGGAAACAAATAGACAGTATATTATGACAGCAGGAGGCAAAAAGGGCGGAAGCAGTAGGAGGAAGGGGAAGGACTCTGGCTCTGCTGCTAAGGAAACTGACTGAGCATTGTGATAAAGGAAGAGCTAAGAGCAGAAACATGACAGAGAGATCACAGAGAAAAGAAGATAAAAAGAAAATAATGGGATATTTAAGAACTCCTTTTTACCTCAAGTGATATAGTAAGACAGACAAAAGGACAGAGAGAGAGCGAGGGATGGAGAAAGACATCAAACAACTATAGTCAGAACTAAAAATGAGTGGCGATGACTTGTTCATGTTGTTCATTCATGTTCATGTATATTCTGTGACAAATAGAGAAATCAACATGCATTCTCTGTAACAAACCAAGATGGTTACACCTGCTTTTACAAAAGAAAAAACAAATTGCATGGTTTATGTTGCAGATTTATGAGCAGTGGGAGGTTTAGCAATTACAAAGGAAGCAGAACAACATTAACTTCAAGCACCAGCATATCTGACTTAGAGAGTACTCATAGCTTCTGAAAATGATTGCCTGCTAGGCACAATTTAGACACAGAAGCAACCGGCAACAAACTGATTACTCTCATCAAGAAGGACTAAGCAGCACTTTTGGAGTCAAAGTGACAAGGTTAGCTAACTCAAAATACTTCAGTGATGTCCTGTGATTTCCTGATGGGTTGGGTTGCTGAGGATTTTGACTGGGAGGGGGATTAGCACAGCTGAGTGTGGATGAAATTACTTTTTAGGATTTTAAATAGCCATGTACACTTAGTGTCCTCGGGAATTTAGTTCCACACAGGATGAAAACACTTACAGGCAGATATTATTACACTGTCCAATAGCTAAACAAAGATGAAACATGACCCCACCCTCCTTTTGGAATCGTCTCTTCCATTTCGTTGCTTATGCAGTTGTCCAAAACTGTTTCAAAATGCATGAGACATCAAGGCAGGACAGCAAGGCAAGGCTATGTAAACAACAGGTAAACAATCCAAATGGCACAGTTACAGCCAAGACAATGAGGCGTTTGGCCGGTTTGTGTTGTATAAATGGGGCCACAGTTACAGTTTTGTTGCTCTCGTGTAGCTCATTTGCTCCAGAATGAAGAACGGTGTGGCACGTGTTCAGCACTGCAGGATTTAGTGTGTGCACACACAATAGCAGAAGGTGTAGCGACGAACGCACCCACAGTGGCAGATCACAGAAGCTGTGTTTTATTTGAACATTCTGGGCAGGTTTTTAACTGGAAATGTACAGTGAATGATGAATGAACTGACTTGTGTGGCAAATGATGTGACCTGCTCTGAAATACAGCCAATTCAACAAGCCCGTGCTCCAGTTTTGATGAGTCAAATCCTAGTATCATTCTTAGTCTTAGAACCAATTAACAGGTACCTGCTTTAATGTGCTGAAAATACACCCTTACAGTTTATGGATGTTTATGCTTGCTAACCGATAACTTCACTCTCTAATCTAACTATAACCACTTTGGGCAGCTGGAGAGGGATCCAACCATACATCTCCAAAAACCTTTTTCATGTCATGTCATGTCATGATTCTTTGAAAGCTATTCACTGGTAAAAATTAACTGTTGCTCTAATCAAAGTAGCTAATAAATAGTAAATAGCTTGTTCTACCAAATATGCTCCATGTTAAGGTATTTTTGGCTCAGTGACTCATGTTTAACACTTTCCAGCTACTGGGCAGCCTTCTTCACCAGGCAGCTGTCCATGGTGCTGAATAAGAGCCACAGATGGCAAAACATGAATGGATATCAGCCTACAATTTGTTTTGTTTCCAGAGTAAAATGAGTAGTTCAGGAGAAGAGTTTTGAGAGCTTTTTGTGTAAAATAGTGATGGAGATACAGCCATGGCTGCCTATCATCTGTTCACAGTCTATAGGACTCTGTTAGTACACACTTGAATGTTTTTTGGGAACTCAGCCCAAAGAAGTATAGCGACTTACTTGGCACCCTATTAATTGCTTTGAGTGGACGCAGCACCCTCACTGTTCTGATGGCTGTGAAGTTGATGTTCTGCAGGTCCAGAGAGTACTCGACCATCCTGGAAAATGGGCAAAAAGCATCCAAATTAAAAACACACTAAAAATCAACACTACAACATTCCCAAAACAGCTGCAGTTTATAATAAAGACCAACCCCCCCAAAAAAATAAAAATCTCTGATCGTCACAGGAAAGTGCTTTCATCTGAAATTCAAGCTAAAGTTGATTTAATGTTCTCCTCCTTTCACAATTAGTTAATATTAAAAAACCTAAACAGAAGATTGTTCACATCCTCGTTCACAGCTGGACACCTGCTGTGCGGAGCCTAATATGAATTAATGAGCTGGAGTAAGTGTACCTAATAATGGGAGACATTTAAAGAAAGAACAGGGTCAGTAGCATACTGTAACATTATCTTAACTGTGTCAGAAATTAGAAAGCAGAGATTCATTAGTTTGCAGGCGAACATTAATAATAATAACGAATGTAGGAGCCTTTATATTATTTTTTTAAACACGGTGAGGTTGCAGAGTCCTGTCCAGCAGTAAAAAACAAACTTTTTTTGTTTTGCTTTGTATTTCTTTGGCTGAGGTGGAGAAAGATGTCCAGCTACGACTTCTCTGGAAACTGGTTACACACACACACACATGTAGCGAATGCATCAAAGTGCATACCGGTTGGTTGGCGGGTGTACACAAGCAGGAGGTGCGCGAGATTAAACGTGCAACCACCTGAGATGAAAGCGGAGCCTGGCGAGGGAGCAAAGACTGGAGGTGGAGGGAGTAAAGAGGCTCGAAGTTAAACTTGGTACGGAATAAAGGAGACGGAGAAAGGTGAAGAAAAGATGAAGAATTTTGCTATTTCACCTGGTCCTATCAAATGTTTCCAATCACTTGGAAAATATAGTTTTGTGGTGTGTGTGTGCGTGTGTGTGTGTGGGGGGGGGGAGAATCCAGAGAACAGGGCTGAGGACTGAAAGCAAGAGAAACAGCCAGAGATGGCAGGAAAAAAAGAAAAAAACGTGAGAAAGTGACGAATAGGTCAGAAACCAACGTGAGCAAAGCACCAAGGGTTGATTAAGTGCATTATAATGAAGGCAATAAAGCGAGATTGAGAGAGGAAGAAAGAGAGAGCCTGAGGGTTTTATCAAGTGTTTGAGATAATTACAACGCTGGGAACAGAGAGGCAGGGAGAAGCGAGCAATATGCATATACCTGACTGAACAGAAGGAAGCTGCTCTTTGGCTGAGAAAGAGGGGGTGGGGGGGTGGACTCTTATCAAGACGCAGGAGAGCGTGGTAAAAGAAACTAAGGCGAGTTTCAGGTATTTGACACAAATATTCTGCTCCTGCTAAGATATTCAAGCTCTGTGATAACATGCTCGTTTCAAGGGTAAGTCAGAGAGCCTAGCAGGTGCTTTCTCAAGTGATTAAAGAGCCAGATTACATTTTTCACTTTCGACCTCTCGACCTGCACACCTGGAGGAGAGCCTTTAACGCACAACTGTGCAATAACGAGGAATATAGTGATGCTCCAGAGGGAGCCTCCCAGTTTGAAATGTTTGCGAGGTCTTAAAGTTGGAAAACACAAACGAGTTGCAAACTGTAATGATCTAATTCGGATGTCAAAGTCCTGACGGGATTAGAGAACTGTAAGCGCTGCCGACTTCTATCAAATGTCAAGCTGTGAAAAAGTATCACTCTAAAGCCTGGAAAGCTTGACCAGGTCAGAGCTTTCAAATTGACAAATTCAGCCCACATCAGGTCAAAGGTGAACCTAGTGAGCAAAACAGTTTGTTTTATTCTTTGCGGTCCAACGACCAAACTTCTCTCCGGTGACCAAACCTCAGCCCACGCTTGATTGCATCCGTTAGGTGCGGATCTATCTCGGTGAGCCGTGAAATATGAATCTCTCCTGTTGCCATTATATTACCATAACCTTGGAGGGTGACAGGAGGCGGCGGAGGACTGCTACAGCTCCCTGTACAAATCAGGCAAAAATACTCTAGTAAAACATGCTGACGATGAAAAGCACGGTCAGAGTTCACAAACTACTCAGAGACAAGCGCATCTATGTGGGACCACAGGCTGGTGCTCCAATTTGTTAGGTGACTTTTCTGTGGGAGGGGTGGAGCAAAATAAACACACTATACTTGATCACATCTTTATTTGAAACATGTAACAAACATAAAAAGAAACACATCAGTGAAAGCCATCATACGAACATGGGAAAAAATATGCTGACCATTTCATATACACCTATAATTATTTAACTACACCTCTTCAGAGGCATTGCTTTTTAAAATATGTCATTATTTACAACTATCAATTTTTATTGTGCGCTACAACCATATAAATATTTAACACCCTACCTTGTTCATATTCTGCTTTATAAGTGGTAAATTATAAATGATTTATGTTTGTGCGTTTTTTTAAATCCTCTTCTACATTATTCCATAAATTCACCCCACAGATCATTAAGCACATACTCCTCGTTGTCGTCCTTTAAATTTTTACCAGATCCATAAATTTCAACATGTTTTCCCTTAAAATAAAGAGTTTGTGTGCTCCAGATATCCAACCTTATTACTTACTACCCCATCTTTTTGTAATGTGCATAGTGGCTGTAGTTTGCGTCTGTGTTACCCTATACCGCAAAACCATGATCTTGTTCTAACCCTATCCGATTACTCTAAAAAATGAATAAATAAAAAGCAAAAGTTAACAGAGATTTCAAGGAAAAGTAAAAACTGAGTCTACCCCCCCCCCATCAAAAGAAACAGAAATTGCCAAACTCATGTGCATTTGTTAAAAGTCTGGTGGTTTATTTTTCCAGTTATATTCTTTTGGCTGTTTATGAGAAAACAAAAACCCTCTCACTTCTAGTAAGCATGGAAGAAGGAACTACCCACTGGGAGGAGGTGGAGGCCACCTACCGGTGATCTGCATGGGACTGATAACAGCCATTTAGTGGGGGGGGGGGAGAACGTCTGAACTGGGGTTTTTTGTTATCTTTCAAGAAAATGATCTAAAATAATGGTCTGCATCCTGTGGGCACGTCCTAGCATGCTGTTGATGTTGTGTGTGATTGTATGGTAAGATGTACCCTAACAATATGGCTGACACCAAGTGGGAAAGAAAGGACAAAATGAACTGGACTTAGTGTTTCGTCTCTACAGCTGCTATTTTAATCACTGTGCTCCAGCGTGTTGAAAAGGCGTGAGACTCAGTGTAGAGATTTGTGTGTTTGAGTGTGTGTGTGTGGGGTGTGGGGGACAAAATAGGGATCTGTCATTTTCCAGCAATTTTTTGCTGCAATTTCCGATAAGGCACACACACGTGGTTACACAAGAGAGAGACACACAGACACACAGGCAAACAATCGTATGTGTGCATAGAATGATACCCAGAGATGACAGACAATAGAAACAAACAAACACACACACGCACGCACACGCACACACGTAAGCATTATGCCTGTACACCCTAAGTTTTCCAACACTGAGCAGTCGTATAGTCAGTCTGACACCCAAATAAAATCATACACACACACATGCACACACACACACACACACACACACACGCACACACTAAGTAGAGAAAATGCCCGGGGCAGACTCTTGGCTCTCGTAAAGCTGTGTCAAGTCAGAAGACTTGGCCACACACACTTCATTTGCACAGTGAAACACACTCACGCACCCAAACTCCTGAAGTATGAAGTTACATAAGCTGTGAATCCACATGCACTCTTACTTATAGTACACACACACACAAGCACACACTGGCTGTCACTTTCTGACACACAAAACCTTTGCATACACTCACACAAGTCAAACTAAATTTAGTGTCTGTCTGTGTTTGAGTTAGGACCGCTCTCCAACCAAATAGCTTCATGAATATTTCAGTGGAGTAACTAGATTACTTTTGTTCCAAAGTGGCCTTGGATGGGGGAATGTGGATTTATTTAACCGAATCTTAAACATATTTCTTATTCCATTTTTCTGTGTTTTTCTGGTGTCTCTCCTCTCTTCAGAAACTCGCTCTGTCTCTGCTGTTTAAGTTAGCATTGGGAAATACTCTCTCAGGAGGCATCAGAGTGGAACAGTGGGAGTGATTTTCTCCAGGCTTGCCCTCTCGGTTGCAGGGGAAGTCTGTGAATATTGGAGATAATTTAAGAAGGACACTTTAGAGAACTACACAGCAATCAAGGATGATTTTGGGGGGGGTAATTTTGTGGTGTTAAGTAACAAGTCTTTAAAAACAGGACTGCTGTTTTAAGAAAATCATATATTAATATTAGTACTGTGAAATGCAGATATATTTAGCATACTTTACAAAAGGTCTTCCAGTGCTGATGACTTTTGTCCTTCTGACCTACATCTAGTGTATAAACCAGCAGACAATAGCTAGGCAGCAGGAGAGAACAGTACAGAGTTCATTCGTCATGTTACAGAGTCCCTGAAAATGAAACCTAAAAAGGAAGACCTATTCTAAAAAGGTGTCTGGCTTTGTCCTTTTGATACTTCCATATATTTTCAGATACTATATTTAATTGAATAGTATTTGAATTTTAACAGCTTAGTTTTATGTTTGACATCAAATAAGACAAGTTGTACGCTTGCCAGAAATCATGGGGGTCCGGCAGGACAAGTAAGGCAACACACGCTTGCCCAGTAAAATTTAATCACTCTGTTCTTTGACAGCATTTTGTCAAGTACTGCTTGTCTGTATGCATCTTATAAGTAAGTGCCATGTTGTGCAGTTAGCTATTGTGTCTCAAAGCAAACTCACATGAATTGAATCAGATGAGCCATGGTGTGAAAAAAGGTGTGGGTCATTATCATCACCGGTGATTAAGGATGAAATCACTGTTTGGACAAGCTCAAAGAAGTCCAGTTGCTTTCTTAAGTCTTAAGAATTCAGTCACTCTTAAGACTGACTGAATTCTGTGTGAGTTGCTACATTTAGTTTGCAATATATTGTGTACATGCACATAATCCTGCATACACATATAGTGTAGCAACTGTTTCAGTGCTGTTTCCTTCATGCACATATATTACAGCACACCAGCATCAACAGCAGTTCAGCAACAGTTCCTTTTTTCCCGTGTTACAGTCATAAGAAACATGTATAAGCAGAACTGTATAATTAACTATAATTGGTGATTCAGGGAGTAGATAGCCTTGGACAGCAACAACGCAGCTCAAAAGAAATTGTACATTTTAAGTCATTTCACTGAATGTACAATGGTCTAATAGGCAAGGATAAACTAATACGGCAATTACCGGAACATGCTAAATGTCTCATTTTATGCCAACAGTCCAGGCCAAACTCCTTCTGGGTAAGATGGCATCAATTATTAAAATGAGATTAATGGATGCAGTAGATTTTCAGTCCCAGAAGTGGTTTGCAAGTCAAAAAAGATAGAGGAGCACACAGAGGTGAGCACAAAACAGACGTGGTCATTTACAAAAGCTGTAATTTACTCCACTCTCTTTACCTTTTCCCTCCTGCCCTTTACTTTTATCCTTTCTGCTAACAATCCACCTCATGAAGTCTCTCTTCAGTCTCTTCCTCTTGTGTCACTTAGTTTGTCTCTCCACTCCTCTTTGTTTGCTCTCCATCGGGTTTGTTCCATCATCAGTGTGTGTGCATGTGTACTTTCTCGGTGTGCACGTTATTTTCCTTTCTCACATTCCCACAGTGTGCCATGTGGCGTCAGAGCTCTAATAAGCTACTGTTACATCTCAAGCAGAGTACAGATGCTCATGCACATGTCCCTATGTGCGTGTTATATGCTCAGACATGTGACTATCTTGTCAAAGATAAAAGCCAGCTGTCTGCTGAAGCTGTTGTGGACACATTACCCATTTCTCACTGGTTTTTCCCTGTTTCGTCCTGTTAGACGTCTCACACATTACATTTCCGTCAAAAACACTGAGTTGGCAAATATAAAATTAGAAGATAATGTCTTAGTTTAGCACAAGTTAGCATGAGCTGACTCAACCAAGTTTAATGCTCTCATACATTTCAGGATACAGTTAGGTACATATGCTTTTGAACCATTTGTGCATCTTTTGTAGAGTCGCCTTTGTACACAGTGGCTGTTACATCAAGCAAACAAGGTGTGACAAAAGTGCCAACCGTCAGCTTTAGTTCAACAAAAGTATTGCATTTAGTGAGGCCTGTTCCTTCCTTAAATCTGTTCATATCATCCAAGTGTTGGGCTTGTTTATTGTATTACTTTTCAATGGATGTCTCAAAATGACATGCAAAGCAAGTGAAACCATAACAAAGTGAACTAAAATGCATTAGTGCAAAAAAACAAACAAAAAAAAAAATTCACAACATGTAGTCAAGTCAAGAAAATTCCTGAGTATGTCACTGTCAAGTCATTGAATTACGGAGCTCCGCAAGGGACATGGGAGAAAAAAAAATTAAGATGAACTTTTGCGAGATCCCGCAAACCT
>VOQK01033721.1:33141-44706 GCA_015052645.1 Benitochromis conjunctus
TAGGGATAACAAAACATGGAAACAGAGGGAGCACAAAGAAACATGAGGGCAAGGGACCTGAAACAATACATAAAAATAACAACAACTTAAAATGCTGGGTCACCGACCCAGGACCATGACACTGGCTAGTCTTTGGTAGTGCTAGCTAAACTGTAGCCTTAACTTACAGACGGCTCTGTTCCAGCCACTTTAACCGGTTAGTATGAACACCATAAATGAACTTAAAAGAATGAGTCTGTTCTGAAAATGTGAGGAGTATAAAGTACAGATATGTGTTTAAAAATGTAGAGAGTAAAAGTACAAAGCTGTCAAAAAATAAATACTCAAGTAAAATAGAGCTCATTCGTTAATTGTACTTTTTTACTTCCCACCTCTGGCTGTGATTTGCATTACTCACTGATTTACATATATACAATTTTTTTTAATTGATTATAGATCATGTTGACACAGAAAAGTGAACATTTTCTATGAAAAAGTTCGTGGTTGTTGGAAAAAGAACACAAACTAATATTAAAACAATCGGTCATGTCTGCAAAGTCATTGATTTTAACATATTTCAGCACTGTGTCTGTTGTGTTTCTATTCATTCCCCCCTCCCTAAAAACATTGGTCACTCAGCAAGCTAATGGTATATTTACTGAGAACATAAAAATAATAGGATACAACTTAATTACTTCAAACCATGTTAATTACTTTAATTCTTATGTGCTAAGTGATAGTGCGGCACCCCAGCTTTGGAAACATGCTTGTGCCAAAGCTTTTTTTTATTTCTTATTCTACCATGAACTCTAATTTCTTGCCTTTCACTCACATTGCCAGTTAAACCGAGAGTCTGAGAGACTCCAATGTTAGGCTTCAATATTAGTTCCTGAAATCTGGGAGAATGATGCACTAATAAACATCGTAATCATGCCTTTTGTCTACCTTTTTTATAGTATAGGATAATTTATAGTATAGTTTCCTGGCCTAGTTTTTATTTTATTTTATTTTATTTTTTAAATACTAAGCCATGCTGGGTAAACTCTGTATTTACCTCTGTAATCCCCTGTCACTCAGGGACGGCTGTTCTGTCCTTTGGATAGCAGCATTACAGGGTACCCAGGCCAGGACACATTTCTCCTCTTTTCGGTTGTAAATTAACCCTTTAGAACAAACTAAAGATTACTGATTTGTATTTTTATGAAACTTTTCATAAAAATATTCTCTACAGTGGATTTTGTGTTATGTCAATTTCCTTGGTTGCTTTGATGTTGTCCAAGTTTAGATTTTTCTCAGTTTTGTAATAGTATGCTTTCGTAGCCCGGCCTCCAGCTTTTGGTGTGCTAGATCATCTGATGTAATCAAACACTATTTGTCGCCTTAATCAGAGCAGAAGAAAAGATGCAGTGAAAAAAAACAAAACTGTTATTTGTCTTTTTGTGTGTGTACAGAAAAAATGTTTAACTTTATTCTAGCTGATGTAAGCAAACCCATAATTAATTGATGATAAGTTGAACTGATAAAGTCAAGCGTGAAATGAGCCAGAGCCTCAAACCTGCTGAACTGAAGACGAAGATCTCGCTTTGCGCAATACGGATTTTAGGTGCAAGAGCTCATGTAAGTTTAGAATAAATGCAAGAGTGTAACAGCTATTAAATCTGACTCTTGGTGTTATTAAACAGTAAACTGACTGTAGTTAACACTTTTCTACTCAGTTTGAGCACCCAAAGGGTTTTCTTTTACATGCTTCATTCACACACACACATATTAAAAAAAGGACTGTTTTCTTTATCTAAGCGCTTCCTAACCGTCACGCATGCTACTCACGCTCATACTGGGAGCATTTTAAGCTTCAATAATTTTGCCCAAGAAAACGGGGATTGAACCACTAACCTTTCAGCTAGTGTACAACGTCCTGAGCTACAGCTGTTTATTAAAAGCTATCGCTATAATCCAAGCAATTTGTAATATGTATCACAACATCAGTCACTTAGAAACCATTATGTCCCACTGTACCAGGAGCTAAACTGAGATTATTTTATATATCTGAAAACAGAGCTGCACAATTAATCAAATTTTGGCTTCCCACGATTAAATGAACGCGATAGACCAATATTGACAGCGCGTGCTAATCACATCAAGTGCTTTCTAAGCCGCTGCCTGACGATGTACCTGTACTGTATGTGCCAGTCACAGCTATTACCTGCACCATGCACCGTATTTTTTATTGCATGTAATCTGGCCTAGTAACACTAAATTAAAAGACAGAGACAGATATGGCAGAAGGTGAAGAGCTTGTCCTTTTGAATACCATTGTTTGACGTCATCATACCGCCTGAAAACGCACCACAAACAGCATGATAAATGCTTGAAGTCCAAGAAAACCAATGCAAGTGCTGCTAGCAGGAATCACGCAACATCAGCACAGAAGTCCACGAATGCGAGCCTGTGCGGCACGTCCGCATATTGATCCATCTCACAAAGATGTACTGAAATCACCAACATAATGGCCCAAGATAAGTATGCACTAAATACTCTCAATAGCAAAGGCTTCAGGAAAATAGTCACTGGACAAAAGCTATATTATCCCCTCAAGCAATTATTTTTCCAATAGCTGTGCTGTATACAAAACGAAAAAGAGGGAAAAAGAGAGAGAAAGAGATTTTAATCACGTCTGTCATGCAGTTAGAGCGAGAGACTTTATATTTTGCTTCTAAGAGGTCACGTGATCAGGCCTTTACTCTGGAGAGATGTTTTAATTAACAGGAGTGTAGCGTAATGTGAAAGTGGAAGCAATACCAAAACGTAATTTTGAGTTAGATTTTGGTACAGTTTAATTTATTTTTATTTTTCTTCTAAGAGCTCCACTGACTTTAGGTGAAAAAGGAGGGCCAATTTTATTTTGGAACAAAGATTTGCATATTAACATGTCGCACAACAAAGCAGTGTCATGTTTACGCACAATAAAAATGTTGTCACTAAAATCAACAAATAATTGAGATGAATAATCATGATCTCTCAAAATAATCGTAATTGTCATTTTGGCCATAATCGTACGATGCTATCTGGAAATAAAAAGATGATTGAAACAGTGCTAAGTTATTTCTATTCTCTTTATTAGCGGCCATATCTCAAACCGTCTATAACAACTGATGTCACTATTTGGCCTCTGTTCACCTTTGTTATTCTCTAAATATGACGTGCACTTGCAGTCTAGACATTATGAGCTCTTTGTAGCTAAATTCTAAAACCATAAAAGGTAAAGTATAGCAAAATTATGTTTTCCCCTGTTGCACAATGTGGTCTGACTCTATTCATGATACGACAGTACGGACTAGCAAATCAGCTACTTGCCTTGTGTTTAAAAACTATGCATTACCCTTTAATAGGTGAAAATAATAACCAAACCAAACTGTTTGGCATGAAACAGACTAAATGTAAAAATGCAAAAGCCTTTGCACAGTTCTAGACCAAATGGACTAAATAAACCAGATTTCAAAAACATCCAAACATATTGCAAATTTTGGTATAAATCAGTTACCAAGTAAACAAAGGGCCTGTATTACCAATACTTTTAACACTTAAAGGCAGCTTATTTAGGAGAGAGCAATGTGTCGGGATTTAAACGTGCTTTAGGGCATAAACATAATAGACGTGACAGTCAACACAAAAAGGTTCATCGCGGTACAGTACATGTTGAACTTAGAGGACACAAAAGTATCGATCCTGTCATTTAGGTAGCGATCCAATACCAATATCAGTGTTGATATTGATAGTATTGGATCGATAGGCCCACCTCTACCAACCACCCTTACTGTAGTTATGACAGTGCTCAAAAGACACTGAAAGCACAGCAATTGACGGCGATTTAAAGAGAAACATTATGTATGGCCATAACAAGGGATTTAACTAAGCTGCAGAGAGTGGGAAATCATTACTAATGAGACAAGTGAACAAAATCATACTGGCTACACTGGGGTGGGGTAGGATTAGGATCAAAGGTAGGTAATCCCTTAGTTGCACATTTGCCCAGTAGAGTTAACAAGAAAAGTACGCACACATTTAATGGCTGACTTTGTCCAAAGAAAAACATTTAGTACCTTTTTTTTCTACCATTTGAAGGTATCCCTTCAAGACATCAGTAACACTGGGAGCACAAACAGAATTTGTGGCTCTGTAATTTCAGCTCATTCAATAAGTTCCATTGAGATGATTAGCTCAGCTGAATCGCATCATCACTGTGTTACTGCCAGTCATGTCCCAAGTGAGAGCCAGTTACAATCCACACGTTAATACCGACTGCCATGTTACATTTGTAACACCGACTTGATTGGCTATGCATCGTAGCACAGTGGATTGTGAATTGTAGAGGAAGACAAAGACGGCTGAGCCAAAAAGGGATTTGGAACCTGGCCTTTAAACAGAACCGAAACAGAATTCATCATAATTAAATATTTGAACTTTCGAATAATTCAAACACCCTCTGTGTGAGAGCTCCAGTCTAAATATGGAATTAAACATTCTCGATTAATATTAGTAGACTGAAGAGGAACAGTGAAAAAATTACTGAGGAAGAATCGGCTAATGTTTAAGTTTAGCCCTTTGGGTGTATTCAATTAGCGTTACACTGACCCACAAGTTCATACTTTCCTTTTATTTTATTTATTTGTTCTTATTGTTTTTGCTGTCATGACATGTATTTGGAAGAAAACCCTCCAGCGCTCCCACCCGTGTGTAGAAAAAGGAGTCAGATAAATGGAACAGAAGGTCCTCACCCTGCCATGACGATGAAGAAATCCAGCCTGTTCCACGTGTCCCCGAGGTAACAGCGTCGACCAAAGATCCCCAGAGCGATCATTTTTACAACCATCTCCATAGCAAAGAAGATGTAGATGAACGCATCAAAGGCCTGACAGAAATGAAACAGAGATTCGAGGTGTTAATAAGGAAAAAAAACAGGGGAAAATGTCATTTGTGACTGCTTTTGGCAGCATGAACGATGAATCATTGTTGGGATGGAAAGAAAAAGATCACAGAGAGAAACGTCTGTTAAATTTAGCGTGCAAAAGTGAAACTAACTTACTTTCTAATGGTAAGTAGAAAAGTCATTGACATTTTTTTTAACTAGGATAGGGTCCTTATAGGTTTACCACTGAAAAATTGATTACACTAAATAAATGATGAAAAGGAAATCTCTTTTTGATCTCATAGATAAGCAGAAGCAAATGTACACATATGCACGAATAAATAAATAAAACGCTCGTCAAATCTTGGGCACCTCGAGCTTTTGTAGCACCTGGTGCTATGAATCTACAGAGACGTGCTGAGTCCAGAGTCAAAACCTGGACTCTGTGGTCCACCCTGCACACAGCAGCGTGGGGGGGAAATGTTGTGTTTGCCTGACTCATCCTCATCAAATGTGCATCCAGGGCTGATGGCAAGATGTGCATTTTTATTTTAACGAATAAGGCTCAATCCAGCGCCTGGACCCCATTTTTACAAATTAGCATATCTTTTATCTGAGTTCATAAGCTTAACCCTTAAGTGTACTCAGGGGCACTTTGCAAGGTTTGGAAGAACTTTCAAGGATTTCCAAGTAGGCTTAAGGGTTAACATTCAGATTAGGCTTCAACTTTGAACTTGTTTATATTTCACCTCAAATCTGACAATTAATACACTGGCCACGAGGTAGTTATGGTATAAGAGTTATTATATCAACGCTACATGTAGAAAAATTAAAATTAACATTCCAACCAGATATATGTTGATACAAATTATATGCACCGTTTTTAGATCGTCTGAGGGGCCGGGGGCCTTTTAGGCTTTATGTCTACAACTGAATGAATTTATCTATTCATTTTGTGCTAAATGATTTATCACTTCTTCTACAACCTTCCTCAGAATTAACTGACTGTCATTTTTAGGTGATAATAATGTTCACTGGTTCCAGGTCCATGACTCTTTACCATAACAGACAGTAAAACTCAATATCAATGAACTTTGTCTTTTTTAAGATCCATTATGCATATTTCCTTTAAATGTAACATGCCTAATGTATAAGCACAAATTTAACAGATTTCCGGATGAATGAAAATACTTCTTGCACTTTCTGTCTGTACACAGTAAGACTTTTGATGATGTTGTGTGCGAAGAGCAAACTGAAGGCAGAAAAAAAGACGCTTCTTCCATGACATCATTCAAAGGCCATCAAGTCTTGCTCAAATCAACAGGTTTCCTTAAAAGGTGAGGTAATGGAAAATAACTAGTTTGAGCAGTAATCAGAGGTAAGCCCCACATCGAAATCCCCACACCTAACTCCAAGCTTTAATCAAGCATCTAATTAAAAAAAGGAAAGAAAAAACAAATTGAAACAAATCAAAGATGTCAGCTCGCTGATGAATACTACTACTGTTGTGTGCAAAAATACTAGATTAGCTGTTTATACTGGGGGATTAGAGACGAACTGACATGCTCAGTGTTGCCTGAAATTTGATTTTCAGAGCGACGTACTGCAAGCGACGTGATCCAAATCGGAACCACTGAGGTGGATCTTTGTTTCCCGACTTGTTTGCTGCTGAAAACATGCATCCTATTCAGTGCAGGTATGCCAGACTAGCTTACTAATGAGGAGGAGTGGTCAGACTTTCCAACCTTGACCTTTGCTGGAAAGATGGATGAGGTGCTACCTTCGGTAAAGTTCGCAAACCCAAGGGAGACTTCAGCAAACGGTGAAAAGCACTTATGTCTCCTGACATTCCTGCAACTTTCTAAAACATCTGACTTTATTTTTTTCTTTTTCTGAGCAATGGATGTGCTAAAGAGGAGAAATAATGCAAACATGACACCATTTATAAATGACCCTTACTAAATTCTTTATGCCTGAATAACTCATCGGTCAGTGTTAAGTGGGTTAACAAACACAACACATTCCTCTGGAAATGGTCAGGTTCAATGAAAACTTTGAAGCACTACAGAAAACCTGGAGAACTATGACCCAAAACCAGAAAAAAACTCTTGCTCCTTGGAAGCAAATTCCATAGAGAGGAGGGGTGGCTCAAGACTTTTGCACAACAATGGACTTGCACTCATCCATCATCCAACAATGTCTGCTAGTGGCCTCCGTTAGAGCTTATAGATTTCACTGGTGAGCTAGCATGGAGATCATGTAATTGAACAGCGGATTTCTGAGAGCAGCGTAGTGACTGTGGGGCTGTAGCCCACTAAATCTATGCTGATATTGAATAGGGTCTATAGATCCTTGGAAGAGAAATTCTATTAGATCAAACTCAACAACCACCCCACCCCCTCACAGACACTTCAATCAATCTACTGTGTGCGTCTACGTTTGCTGCTATGCTATATGATGTGTGCAGTGTCCCATGTGTATTGCGCAAGCGTGTGATTCAGCAAGAGCTTTGGCCCGGCAGACGGAAAGCATACGCGTGCAGGCTCTGGCACAGATGTTATACCCACCCGAGCCACCTTTGACATAAGTGACAAGGGATTCCACGTCCTGCCAAATGATGAGTGAAGCTGCAGAGGTGGCATACATGACAGAGTCATGCGTGCTGCAGCATAAAGACCGCATGCTAGCAGTGAGTCAGTGCAAGCAGTTACAGTTCCCAGCATGGGGGGGAAGAAGGGCATGAGGGGCGAATGAGATACGGTAGGGATAAAGATGTGTTTGGTGTATCAGTGTATCAGTGTGTGTTTCTATCTTCTTTTCTGCAATATGACAGTGTATGTAGAGATAATAATCAAATATACAGTACATAAACCAGTGTAACTGGTCCCTTTGACTTTTAGGACCTTGTAAAGAGCTCCCTCAACACCTGTAGCTCATATAATACTTTGAAAAGAAGATTTATGTTATCAGAGGGATTTTCCTGGCTCAGAATGGACCTCATGGGAGAGACTATGCATCTAAACACAAGTAGTCTCCAAGCAGTAAAAGAAAAGAGTCTGTGTTGCTTTACTTAACAGATGTCTATGGGATCAAAAATATGTTTATCAGAATCATATGCCCATGTGTCCATGGGAAGTTAAACTCATATGAAGTGACTACATAAAAACATAACAACACAAACACACAAACGCGCACACACAAGGCACTGTTGAGAAGCACAGATACAGTTCCTTTGAGACTTTATGGGATGTTGCTACAAGCTAGGAGTGGATTTCGTGCACGTTTATGTTGTACCTGTAGTATCTGGCATCGGTCTGACGAGCAGTCGATGTTCTCACAGGGCTGGTACATTCCCAGGGTAACGCAGTTCAACAGGATCACCATCATACTCACACGTTCGAACCATGTAGAAACACATCTGGTTAAGGAGATGTCCTCACAAAGGGAAAGCCAAGATGTCCCAGCGAAGGGAAAATGGGTCATTCGTACTTGCCAATCAACGCATTTCACCCTCTACTGGCGGGCCCATGGTCAATAAAAGGTTAAACAATAGATACTCTCTGAAGACGCCTCATTTAAAATGATGGGAGAAAGTAGAAACATATAACAAAATTAACCCTTTCTGCTAACTCAGCTCTCCAGCTACTAACCCCTTAACACCAAGTGTTTCATATTTCATACATGACTTTTTGAGACTTTTACATCATCAGTTTCCCCCCCTAAAAAACGCAAATAAATTGCAGAATAAATTTTTAACCACCAAACTCTCAAAGAAAGCCAAACATGTTTTTTAAATGTCAAAAGGTTTAATAAACACTAAATTTTCCAGCAATTATTTCATGGTTCATGCTTTTAAGGGCTGATAGCGTGTTCAGCTTTTGACTGTAAAGGAAGTCTATGTTCTAAACTGACCATATGCTTGACACTTGACAGTCCATCTTCTGTTACTGAACAGCAGCCAATCCCTACCATAGTGTTTTTTAACCAACACTCTTATATCTGTAGAGTGCTTTTTTATTCTATGATGGGTTCTCAGAGTCAGCATTATTTTTTTATAACTGCTACAAAAACTATGGCAATAACAGAAGAAGAAGAAGATCCAATTTTAAAAACCTGCCATGGCTTTTCTTTGATCACTCCATAAAAGTTAATCCTAACTGACACAGGAGACTGCAGTCGTATTAGAAAGTGTAATGTGTGATATCTATGACACACTCTATGAAAAATGCACTTTTCTTATTTAACTTCATCGCTCTGCTGACACTCGCTTATGCACCCCAAAGCCATCTAAATCACAAAGACAAATGAGCTGCATCAGATGCTGCAGAGACATTTCATAGCACCATCTACTGTCTGCCATCAAGATGCTGGAACCCTACTGTTTCAGTGGTTTCTAATAGGAAAATCCTCTATCACCATGAGTAATCAAAATCCTGCATAGCAAACGTCAGAATATGTGTGATGATGGTGAATATTTTGAGTGAACCAAAAGGTGAGCAACACTTGTTCTGAGAAAAGTTAAATGGAGCAGGCTGAAGAGGCAAAATCAAACTGTGGTGGCAAAGAAAAACCAAGAGGAAGTCATTCAAAATGCATTCACCGTGTGTTCATGGAGGGAGTGCATTGCTCGGCTAACAAGTGTGTGAAGGACCATGTGCTGTAATAGCCCAGGAGGTCCAATCCCTCCCGGAGGCTATACAGAACAGGAAGCCGAAACTCTCCCCCAGCAGCTTACGATACACAGTCAGCAGGACAGGTGCAGCTTCAGCAAGACACACAGAGAGTCTCCTGAAAACATTAACTTCTCAACACGTTCGTCTTGGCCCTGCCTGAACCTTCCCACAAGAAGATGGACTACTTTAGATATCGCAGGATGGATAAAGATAGGCTTTGAGTGGGCAAAACACATGCATACACATAAACACAAAGACAGAGAGCCACACACAAACACCCACTTATCCAAACACATATGAGCGGAAAGCCACACACATATTTCACATGCAAAATAATCAACAGGTTCAAACACATAACACACAAATCACCCACCCACACTTTAGCACAGATTAGTGTACTTTCTCTCTCTCTCACACACACACACACACACACACACACACACACTTGGGCACATTAGGTTTCACATTAAATCAGAGATTAAGTCAATATGTGTCAGCTGACAGGGATCATGTAAAGAGGAATTTTCACCGCAGGGTGGCACGTTTAATATCGACGTGCAACGGGCTAACGGCTGCAAAGCAGACGGTTAAGAGGAAAGATCTGTCACATACCATCGAATGCATGGATCAATTAGTTGCATGATAGCTTTACAAAACTGAGTTATACAGAAAAATTATATTTGAATAACTGTATGCAAAGTTCTGGGTATTATATGCAAACCAGGGTTAAAAACAACAACAGCGTAACAAACAGGCACTTATTGGTGCACGTGTAACTTTTACATTGTTAATATGGAAATGAAAAAAAAAACCCAGAAACATTTGATACACATTCCAAAATGAAGGCTTTATGCACTACTTGCTTGAAAATACATCAAGAATACTTGATGATCTTCACAGTGCATGTTTCACACATTTTTGCAATTTTCATAAATCAAACACATACTCCCGTATGAACTGAAATGTTTTCTTTGATTGTTTTGAAGCTAATCTAATCTAATCTAATCTAATCCGTCTCTTCTTACAATTACAAAGCCCAACAAGTAAAATGAGATTATTGTGAAAAGTCAAAGGGATTTAAAAAAAAACAAGAAAAACTTGCTCCTTTTACTGCTTTTTTTTCAACCATAAATTTCACCGTTTTAACTAGAGATGACTTGATACCACTTTTTATGTCCGATATCATAAATGTGGATATCTGCCGATACCGATGTGAATTCGATATAGTCTTTTATAATCAATAAAACTGTTTTTTTATGTCTTGCTGCATTTTGTATACGTTCATACTCAAGTTTTAAAAAACAAAACACTAAAGCTATTCTATTAACCTGTATGCAAAAAATACACCGCACCCAAACTATTTCGCAGTTCAGCAATACTGATCTTTTTATTTCAACTTTTAGCAGAACTGTAAATCAAAGTATTTAAAGTAATATTCAAAAGTAATTAAAATGCAATTTTATGCAGATTTCAAAAACTCTTTGGTTCTGAAAAAAAGAAGTGCAATATCAGCACAAAATAATGTTTATATTCAACAACTTAAAAAAAACAGGTTGTATAATGGAGCCTTTTATACTTAAAGCTTTACATAAACAGACATCCAGAGTGGAAAGCAGTGCAAATCAATGCAAACGTTAACCTGAGACTGAATTTTGTGTCATTTCTATACAAAACTTAACACAAGTATGAAAAAAAGTGTTTTTCTTTTTTTTTTTTCGAACCATGAAACTGTTTAGCCTGCAGCACTGCTTTTTGTAAAACTTGAGTCTATCCATCGTACCGTCAGACTGAGCAAAGAGAACACACAGACGTCCGAGCTCAATATATCGGTTGTTAAGCTTAACGTGGGAATGCTTTACCAACATTCAGAGATGAACTCACACACTTGCTTTACTTCTCTGAGATAGCCTACTCTAAGATGAAATGCCGGTTTGACAGCACGTAGCGAAGCTCCAAATGCTTTCAGTGTGAAGTAACTCCAGACCGCCGACAGGTCTCGCACACCGC
>VOQK01033731.1:0-13434 GCA_015052645.1 Benitochromis conjunctus
GTGATTTCCTGAGGTCAGAAGGTCCAGGATGTGCATGGGTGTTAAGGCGTCTGGGAAGGATCTCAAAACTGGATTATAAATGGCAGACAGTTGGTGTCGTAAGCCCCGCCCTCTGTTCAAAGATGGTCGTTCACAGTGGACATAGATGGCTTCTTTCACCCCTCTTTCAAACCATCTGTCTTCTCTGTCCAAAATGTGAACATGGGTGTCCTCAAAGAGTGACCTTTGACCTTTAGCTGCAGATGGACAGCCGAGTCTTGTCCCGTCGAGGTGGCTCTGCTATGTTCTGCGTTTATGAAGTGGTTGTTTAGACTAAAAAATCGTTTTCTTGTTGGTGGATGCGCCAAAACGTGAAAGTCCGATGCTAGCACAAAAACACCCAACCAAAGCTTCTTTCTCCATCCCGTTTTGAGGCTTTTCTTTGTGTGGTGTTTACAGCAGCACGCCGAATGAATTATCTACAGTCACTTTTAAATAGTTGGATATTTCTGACCTGTGAATAAAGCCAATGCTAGCTAAATGCAAAGCCTACCTGGCTATGTCCTTAATACCAATGAATGCTTTCATTTTCTAATCCCAAACTATTTTTAAAAAGTATTTTAAACATAACATTTAATTAGCTACAGCAAGCCTAAAATATATGTTTATAAGTAATCTTTATTGTTGTATTCTGTTAATCTCATATTAAATCATTAAATATTCCTTTAATATGTGAAAACATGCTGATGTGGTTGATTTTAACCGAAACATTACACGAGGCAGCGTTAGCCCAGAACAGGTGCTAATTTTCATGTATTCATATTAATGAGGTTTAAAATGTTCAGCAAATAACTGAACATTACAGGAAGATGATTCATAAATAAACGCTTCTCTCTTATATGTGGCAGCTGACACGGAGCCTGTCCGTGTTAGCCGAGTTAGCAGCTAACCTAAACCACGTGTGAGGAAGCTGGAGAACCCACAGAGGAACCAGAGAACCCAGCTGGTGTCCTCAGAGCCAGGACCTTCCTGCTCTGACGGCACATCGACATTGTTTTTAAAGCCCACCGGCCATTTTAAAACTCAAGATGGTGGCCATTTTAAAGATGGCTGTCGACTGGCAAAAGAATCATTTAAAATAAATAAATTAGACTTTTTATTGATCTTAACGTCAGATCACACGTTTGTCTGTGTAGAAGTCGAATTTAGAGGTCGTCTGTTTGTAATGGAGGAAAAGCTTTTTTAACTGGCAGGAAATTTAAAATCCAACTTTTAAACCAGTTCATCAGGTGTCAGCAAACACACACTGTTAGTGTGCAGCTTGTTACACAGCGTGTCTGAGAGCTGCTGTGCGACAGACTCAGTGATGGGGAGAAGCAGGACAGGTGAGCGCTGCAGAGAACATGACGTTTTAAACATGGTGGAAAACAGATGGGTCAGTGCAGCTGGTGGTTACCACACCGACCAATCAGACATCAGTTTATATCAGACGGTGCTGATTATTCACTGAAGTCACTCACTCACCTGCATGCAAAGAAACATCCAGTATGGGGCTTTTCTGCAGCGCCACGCCCGACCGGAGGGTTCCCCACCCGCCAAATCCCACTTTACATCCTGCCTGCGTCCTCCAAAATAATCACGGTGTTTATACTGATTTAGAGCGAGGTGCTGATCACGCCGAGCTCAGAGATCTGTTCCTGCTTCCTGGGTTCTTGCCAAGAACCCCAAATACCCCCAATGCATCCATGTGGATTAAAAATGTGCTGCATGTTGGATCAGTAACATGAGTCAGGCTGGAGCAGCGTGCGTCGCTGCAGTGTTTTAGTTTTGCTTAAAACACGTTAAAATTTCGACTTTTAAGAGTCAAGTTTTCCAGCCGTTGAAATTCTCAGTGAAACAATGAACACAGACAAACGCACAAACCAGCCGGCAACGTTTTATTATAAAAGACTTTTTCTTCACCATCACGTGGCGTACAGGCAAATGTTCAAAAGAAAGATTTTAATATAAGCTGTTATTATTAAGAATAACATTTAATAACATGAGGTATTTTTACTGGCTACACTATGGGCCAAATCAAGCTATCAAAAACAGCACTTTCCTCAACAAATGTTTATTAAATAATAATAATAACAATTATAATAATAATAATAATGTGTAAAGCAAAGATAGTAGGTAGTATCACAGTAACGAATACTGTCCACAGACTCTTAAAATATTAATATCTCGTACTGTGAATAAATGTAGATCAGATTACACGTAACACTCATATAGATATCAAGATATTTACAGTATTTACAGTCAGAACAGAAGTGGGCTAAGAAGCATGATACCGAGGCTTTGGCAAACAATGAGAGTGCACACGAGTCGCTAAAAAGACGCAGCCGTGATGGTACACGGCGAGAGAGAGCGAGTACAAAGACGAGTGAGATTCAAAAATATTCCAGTGCAACGTCGGCTTTGTGTGGTCGTCTGTGGGTGAGTAGCAGCCTGGTGCCTTCAAGTCCTCCTGCGGCGGTGTGTTTGTGGATCGCGGGAATAAAATGTCCTGAGAAGGGTGGAGAATGCCTGCCGTCCTCCGCTGACGACGGCTACGTTAACAAAAGTAACAGAGAAACGGCGGCACTCAGATCGTTTGACTCTCGGTGGCATGAACATAGAAAAGAACTGGATTCATCTGAGTGCCTCTTCAATCGAAGGACGGCCTTGAACTCCTGAAGGGACCTGCTCTGCTCTCCTGTCTGCGTCATACGTGTGCTGAAACATCAAACATGGGACCAACTGGGGTTTTTTTTACTTCTGTGACGAGCTGACATCAGCTAGTGACAGATCTCCTTATATGGTCATCACTTCCTGGGAATCCCAATAAAGGTCCTTCAGTTTTTCTCACAGTGAAGCTGTTAGCATTCTGCTAATACGTGCTGATTGGTCGGTTGAGGACAGAACGCCCTCACTCAATGGCGCCTGTTTCCTGAACTTGAATGATAGCTTAAGTAAATCTACTGTTCTCTCCTCAGCAGGCTTCCAGACCCTGGCCAATGAGAAGCCAGTGTGATCTGAGCCATGGGGGCTTGTTTCAGAGAGATGATGAATGGAAGGCGGGTTTCAGATAACTGAGGCTTATTTTGATTATTCATGCTAAGCTATCCTTCAGAGCAGGAAGTGAGCAGAACAGGTCCAGGTGTGTCTGACCCTGTTCTGAGGTCGTGTAAACGTAGCCGAGTACAAAACATCGTCCTGATGTGGTGGGCGGAGCTGATTGAAACAACCAGTCACAGTCACTCTTTAAGAGTCTGGTCGGTGTTTGGCCCCTCCCCCCGGGGCTCCTGAGATGGCCCTGTGAGTGACTCTAGGCTGTTAGTTAGTTGGCGGCAGGAACCAGTAAGCCAACAGGAAGTGCCGGGCCTCTGTTCTGACCCTTCGGCAGGGCGCCTTTGCTGAGGTCTCGGGTTTCGCCGGGCCACGATGACGCCCTCTTGGTAGTCATGTGCCGTCGGGCGTGTTTGGTCAGATGGTCGCTGCGCATGAACCGCCTGTCGCACACGCTGCAGACGAACTTCTTCTCACCGGTGTGCGTACGGCGGTGTCGGGAAAGCTCATCGGAGCGGGCGAACCGCTTGTCACAGCCCTCCCAGTGACAGCTAAATGGCTTCTCACCTGTGGAGCAAGAGGAAAGGTGAGTGGTTAGCTCATGTCTGTAGGACAGGTGAGTGTCTGTCTGTGTGTTTAGTTCATTGTCTGTAGGACAGGTAAGCGAATGAGTTCACTGTCTGTCTGTGGTTCTCCTTCCCCTGAGGTGACTCATACCTGTGTGTGTGCGCAGGTGAGCCTTCAGGTGTGAACTCTTGAAGTAGGTCTTTTTGCACCCAGGGAAGGTGCACACGTAGTCCCGTCTGCGGGAGAAGTCTGCCTGCGAGGTGCCGCTGTTTGCTCCTGACGGCATGTAAACAGGAGCTGGGGCGAGTGGGAGGAGCTTGGTGTTGCCCAAGGTCATGACGGTTTGCGGGCATGGCTGCGACTGGGGCACGGGTGGTTGTGGCACCACAAACATCACGGTCCCTTGCGGCACGGCGGAGCCCAGCAGCAGCGGCTGGGCGAAGCTGGAAGTGGGAGACTGGGGAAGGATGGGCTTGGGCCCGCCCGGCGCCTGCAACTGAACTGGAGCCTGGACGAAGGCGGAGATCATCCCCGTTCGGCCGTTCACCGGGAAAACCTGGCAGAGCAGTGGTGAGGAAGACAGCGAGTGAGGCGGAGAAGCTGAGGCGGGAGGCGATGGCGGGGTGTCGGGAGTTGGGGGAGGGTCGTCCTTCTCCTCTGGAAGCATCTGCAGAAGTGGCGGCAGAGGCTGCGTGGAAGTTTCTGACAGCTCGGTGTTGGGCGGAGGAAGGCTGAGGCTGTCGGCGGTGTGGCGGATGACACTGGTGGCCATCGCTCTGCTGGGTGCAAGTACTGAGGTCTCTGAAGTGACGGCATGGGGGTCGCTGTGAAGGGCGGTGGAGGGTAAGTGCGGTTTGGAGGCGATGGTGAGGATGGGGGTGGGGGTGGCGGAGGCCTCAGCGAAGCTCGGACTTTGAGGCGGAGTTATACACTGAGAGAGAAAGCAGGTGTTAGTCAGACGGATCCCGAATGTGCTCCAAATTCACTCAAAGAAAAAAATTAATTAAAATAAATTAAGTCGTTAACTAAATAATGAAAAACCAAAGAATAATTTTTTCTGTTACATTTTTATAAATATGGTGACAATGTCTCTGATGAGGTCATTTAACGTTGTCGAACGCTCTGACTTTAATGGTTCTTACCAGCGAGGAGAGGGCAATCAGGTCTTTCGGTGTATCTGTGCCCTCCGAGTGGAGTTGGATAGAGTCACAGGAGTCGGAGGTGGGCGTCAGTGGGCGGGGCTTGTGCGACCTTTGCCCCCAGAAGCTCATGCTGACGAGCGCTTCGGCAGCCTCCAGGTCGTGGTACTCGATGTACGGCTTCTGCTCCATGGCGGCTGCTGCACACGGCTGACCTGAGGACAGTCGACAGGTCAAAGGTCAGTTTTTAAAGGACTCTTTAGCATTTCTCGCCACTTTAGTCGGATTGTTTTCTGTGATTTTTAAAGCGAAAATCAGCTTAGAAGCGAAGAGAGAGGGAGAGAGAGAGAGAGAGAGAGATTACTGTAATAAAAGAATTATGACCAAATAAAATTTTGGTGCTTTGAACGCCACTTTCAGGACTGAGCGTCATTGAGAACTGAGCCACAGCTGGAACCTCTGCTGGACGTTAGAGGAACTGCAGTTTTTGGCACATCCAGCCACACCCGACCCTACACGCTAGAGCCCGACACAAATGTGTGTTTTAAACCGATTCAATATTTGGCGATTTAAAAATCCGATAAATTGGAAACATGAACAAACTTTGCAAACATTTGTTATGTTGTTATTTATGAGTCTCTGCAGCAATAATATGATGATGCAGTTTAAAAATAACCTTACTTTAGAGCAGCCACACTGATCATTTTATTACAGGTGAAAGAGTTTAGACAGTTTGAAACTCTCAGTGATGCCGCAGTGTTCGTTTGACTTTGGGACCAGAAGCGGAGTTTGGGCCCGGAAATGGCGAATGACATCAGACTTAGAGACCATTTGGTGGGTGTTTCCAAACATGTGTTGCCAACAGGGAATTGCAGAGTGCCCTCTGGTGGACAAGTGATTAAAGGGTGTTTCTCCCGTGTCTTCCTACTTTAAAAATGTATTTTTCAGCTGTTATACATTCTGATAACGATATATTGGCAAATAGCAAATATCAGCTTCACAGATATATCAGTCATGCTCCAATAAAAGCCCACTTTCATCTGACTGGACAGCTTCTGAAAACCTAAAGAGGGGCATGGGTAGAGACTTGGGCAGAGGGTAGTTCAGCCATAACCAGCTGCTTCTTCTGGTCTCACGGAAGTTTCTGTTGGGCTTTAGCTACATCGGCAACTTCTGGAAGCTAATTGAGGGCGACAGGAAGCAAGCAGGCAGAGGACCGTGTTCTTTCTCCCATACGACTTGATCACACCATTTCTGCTCACTATCCTATAAACTGTTGAGCGGCTGCCTCGCAGCCCAGCTTTCTTTCTTCCTCTTCCTGCGAGGATAAAGCCGCACACCACCCATCTAATTACCAATGATGTCACAGTTTTCCCGCCTCCGGCTGAGCCGCATCCACCACGTCAGGAAATAAATAAATAAATAAATGAAAGGGGCGAGAACTGTAGGTGGGAGGTGACTTGGGGACAAAGGGCTCCTGGCTGCTTGGCTGGCATCTGCTCAGCAGCACGTACAGGAAAGGAGGAAGGGGGGGAGGAGGGCGAGCGAGGGGTGCAAGACAACGATGTAAACAGAGAGAGCGGGGAGGGGGGCTATGCAGTGGGTGCACCCAACCTCTCACCCTGACTGACGGGGAACCTCACTGCACCCAGAATAGATGGCGGGAGGTGCTAACAAAAAAAAGAGAAACAAACAACAACAAAAAAGACAGCGAACAAGCCCCGCCCACTCCTCCTCCCCCCACACTGACATGAACCGACTCGCCCTGAGAGAGCAAGAGAGTGAGGAAGCTCCTGACAGGAAGTATAGTTGGACAAAACAATCTGTTTCAACACACACGCGCTCTGATTTCCCACGATCACACGAACACACCACACCTATTGACAGAGAAACAATGAGGTTTACTGTCTGTAAAGGTTCTCAGTCGTCAGGTCATCGTAGTCTAAGGAGCTCGGAAAGAAAAGCGTCTGGACTTCTTTAAGTTTCCTGAAGATGTCTTCAGGAGCCGACTGACCTGAGGTTTACTCCTAAACAAACGCTGCTCGCCGCCTTTAATGTGCCAATAAACCACCTGAGCTCAGCACCACGAGTTATCACACCTGTTCCCGACACATTCACACCTGACGGAGAAGCCTGGGACGCATTTATTGATCCTGACACACTTTTTGTTTCGTCTGTTCTGAGATTTTTTTTCTGCGTGACTCGGATTGATTCCTGGTGTTGCCAGGTTTCTCTTCCTCTGCAGTCTCTTTGTGTTCAGTGCAGATTTCTGGGATCAAACTGAGGCTGAATCTGATTCACACATCAGTCAAATCACAGGAAAATCACAGACACCACGTTACAATTTATTTAATGGAAAATAACTTTAACTGTTTTGTAGAGCAAAAACACCCAGAATTTCACACGTCAGCCTCCATATTTCCCTGCAAATATTTGCTTTACACTGTTTAAACAGGTAAAACATGCATTCATGAATACATGATTATTTTAAATCAGCAGTAATTCAGGTGCAGGCGTCTCCTATTAGAGCTGCATACAAATGAAAATGACAAATGAAAAACTAAAATGAACAGTGAGGTATAAAGAGTATAAATTCATCAGAGCCATCAAATTAATAACAGATTATTTTGCTCAACAGGTTTTCAATTAATGGATTAGTTGTTTAGTCAAACCAAAGAAAATATTGTCTGATCAATGTCAAAATAATGAATCCTGTCACGTTAACAGGATGAAAATCAGTTTAACTGTTTAGCCAGTAACAAAATGTGTATGCTTAACATCAAAAGAAAACCAGCAAACTGGCACACGAGAGGCTGAAACACACTTGCAAAAACAAACTTGGATGATTATTTGATTAATTCTATTTTCAGTTGATTAATCGATTAATCTAAAAAATGGTGAGAAATGTATTTAACACTGAAATTCTGATTTCACTATGACAGAAGAATCAAAATATCTAAACAATAAATAAACAGTCAACCAATTAATCGTTTTGTTTATTAATTGTCAAAAAGTGTGTATAACCGGCTTCAAAATAACCAGTTTAAATGTCCCATTAAACAAAGAAAACCAGCAGCCTGACACGTGTGAGCGGCTGAAAACAACACACGCCTGATCGATCAGTACTAAAAAAAAAGAAAGTAAAATCTGAATAATCAATTAATGTGTGTTAGAGAACTGCGAGAACACGCCTGGTGAAACTCACTGTCACTTTTCACAAAGAGAGACAAACTGAAACACAACGACGCTGAGAGCTGCTCGAAAACATCAAAATCAATCAAATCGATCAATCCCGTCCTGCTGATTAATCGACCACACGAAACCGAAAGCAGCAGCTGTACCAAAACAAAGAAAACATCTGTAAAGTTTCTGCAGCAACGAGCGATGCACTGCAGGGATGCAACTGTTGTTACTGCGCGCGTGCACACGTGCACACACACACACACAGGAGTCACCGGGTTCACTGTGACCTCAGATAAACCAGCAGACAGCGCCAACACAGCCCAGCCGAGGCGAGCCGAGACAACCCGAGTGGAACTGCAGAACCGCTCCGTCCCTGGGCACCGGACCCGGACCCCGAACCCAGAGGTTCTGGAGCACCGGGCGGTACCGCGCAGTTCTAACAGCTCCAAGTTTCCGGAAACGAGCCGTCAGTACGAGCCGACTGACCTGACAGCAGCGAGGCTGAGCTGAGGAGGAGGGAGAGCGGCCGGAGGAGTGGAGGAAGGGTCGGCGGCAGCTCCGGGAACAGCGGCGGGAGCTTCGGTCGGAGCGCTGAGCCGCTGCCAGCAGACTGGCTTCAGCTGAGAGCACCGGAAAAAAAACAAAAAACACAGAAACGAAATTCAGAGCGCTCTGGCGGGTGGTAACACGCAGCCAATCACAGCCAAAGGTGTAGCGGGCCGGGGCCAATCACGGGCGAGGCGGTGCGTGATCGCTACGTGAGCGTCACGCGATTGGCCCGCGGCGGGGTGCGTGGCTGTCGGTGGGCGTGGCCGCGGAGTCAGCGGTGTCAGAGTAAACCCGGTGAACCCGGCGGCGCGCTCGAACTGGGGGAAAGGTTGGGAGGCGCGAGGCGGGACCGCGGGGACGCGCGCGACAGGCATGTAAACTGCAGATGGAGTGAAAAAGGAACAAAAAGGGACAGGTTAAAGCAGGTAAAACCGAGAAAACCCGGGGAAACGGGCCAAGTAGCGCCAAAAACACACCGCAGACACACGGGCACACCGGAAACACCGCGTCACCGGCGTGTTTTTAAACGTTTACGGTTAAAATCACGGTAAAACTGTAGTAGATACACTGAGTGTGGAGCGTGTCTGTCTAAATATTCAGTATCATTAAGAAACACCTGTTTGTTTACACTAATTTACCAAAAATACATCAGTAAAAACAGTCATGGTGCATTTCCAATATTCCATATTTAACTGAAAACTCTGATTCTTAGTTTGGAGTGTTTTTAATGAGGTCTTTTCTGTCAAACAGGTACATTTACTTCACATGATGTTTACTTTTAGGAGTTAATTCGTGTGTATACATATTCTTTGAATCGTGATCATGTAAAACAGAAAACACATTTTAAAAATGCTTTTTTATGGTTTAATGTCAGAAATAAGACACACTGCTAAGACAAAAACATAATTTTACTGGTGACATGATAGAAACAGCTTGGCATCACTGACATGTGTCTGCCCATACAGAAGGATAATACGCACATTTTATTGTATTTCTGGAGAAAAAATAAAGATTAGCTGGTTTCAGCTGGTTTCCTTCTTTAGTGGAGCTGGCTGTGATGTGCTCACTGTTTCATGCTGCAGCAGGGACATGTAAACACTGTGTGTGTGTGTGTGTGTGTGTGCTTTCACTGCAGAGCTGCCTGAAACTACACAAACTCATCTTCTTCTTCCTCTCCCTCCTCTTCCTCACGTGTGCGTGGAGCCTCAGACATGTGCACGAGACAAAGAAACAAAGCGGCGGCTCCGGAGGCCTCGCCGTCGTTTCTTATTGTCTTCTTCCTGTAACATTTCTCTCCTCGCTCTCGTGAGCCCTCCGCCTCCTTGCCCCCTCCCCGCAGGGCTGATGAACCCGGGGACTCCTATGCGGCGAGGTTGTAAACAGCCTTTCCAATAAAGAATTTCAGGGCGGGGCTAAAAGGCAGCACCCACCGCCTCCACTTCCTCCCTCCTTTGTTGTGGCTGCAGGTTAACCCTTTAAGCAGCCGCATCATCATCATCATCACCACAGTCGTCATCATTGTGACACGTGTGGTGGAAGTGATGACATCCTGTCTAAGTCAGACAAAGACGCATCTTCTGCTTCACCTGCTGCCTCACAGCACCTTCAGGTCGGCAGTGGCGGCTCAAACACATCCTGGATGTGAGAGAAGCTGCAGAGAGGAAAGTGGGACAGAGGCAGCAGTCCGGGGTGATGTGAGTTCATTTTCATCTCCAAGTTCAGCGAGGTTGTGAAGTAAAAAAAGAGAAAAAAGGGGGAAGGAGAGGGGGAGAAAAACACAGGCGGGCGGTCCGTCCATAATAAACGGTTTCCAGGCAGAAAACAGTCGCAGGCTTGTGCAGGAGGAGGCTGAGCTCAGCTGTTTGCAGCATGAAGTCAGAGTGCAGAAACCACAGAGCGCGCTCACTGAGCCACTACCCAGCTCTGCAGCAGGAAACTCACCTGGACCTCACCTGAACCTCAGCCCTTTACAGGGCCTCAACCAACCCACCCAAGTCTCGAGACACAAAGGAGAGCCTGTGTTCATGGTGACGGCACCCTCAAACCTCCTCACGTTTAAACACTGCAAACTCGAGAGAGGAGGTGCAGAGATTTATCCGAGAAGTATCCAAGGACACTTTTTCACTGTCTGTCTGAATCATCACATCACACACGTGTAATAAATCTTTGACCGACTCACTAAAGTGAGTCAGTCCCATGTTGAAACTTTACAGCAGAAATAAACATGTTTACAGCCTGATACACCAACTACACCAAGTAATTCCCGTCTTCATGAAATTGCTGTTAAACTTTTGTTACACAATAAAGAGGAAGCAAAAGAGAGGAACAAGCAAACAAAGGTTGCCACTGTATGCAGATGACACAGTTTTATATACTGAAGACGAAGGAGACTAACAGCTTATCTGGGTTCATTATCAGACATCACAGACAAATATCACAATCTGATTAAGTTTGTTTTTTTAAGGGGAGTGGCTTCTTTGACTGACAGGTGAATGGTGACAGGTAGCTGCGAGCTGTGTGCCAGCAACACCCTGAACTGGACCTCTGCATGTTAGGGTTTGTGCTGTTGGAGTGTTGTAAAGTAGTGTTCTCAGTGTTAACGAGTTAACACAAATTAATCCGTGTGAGGGGTTACTCGGCGTTACTCGGCGTTAGCGCGTTAATGCAGCTTAAACGCGTTAACGGCATCATCACGACTAACGCGATTCACAATGAACCCATCTGGAGTGCAGACTGACTCACAATCCCTGAAATGTCTCTGTCAACACATTTTGGGCAGTTTGTCCAAAGTTTGTCCGTTCTGGCTCCAGACGGGTTGAGAGTGTTAAAAATTGCAATCGCGTTAATCGTGACGAGCACGTTAACGCGGCCATATTAACGCTGAGAGCACTATTTTACAGCATTTTTCATGACCTAGACTGCTGTGAGGTTACTGCACTAACAGAAAGTAAAATTCTAGGATTTCATCTCTAAAGCGATGTCCTGTAAACACAAGACGTTTCCACGACAATAGAGTCACATGAATACAAGTATAATGTTCTTACAACAGAAATGTAAAGTAATCACCTCCCCGAGGAGAGAGTAAAGTACTCTGCTCACAGAGACATTTTTAAATGTTCAGAAAGAGACATTAGTAAAGTGACAAGGTTTCTGCAGAGCGAGGACGATTTACTCCGAATACACAACAGTCACAGAGCGATGCACAACAAACAACTGAGGATAAGAAAAAAGCCCAGATGTTTGTTTTAATGTGTTTTCTTTGTAAAGTTTTGTTCATTGTTAGAAAGTTTTCATGTTTTTATGTAAATGAGGACAGTTTTGAGTCGGTTGTGAAGAACAGTGAAGACTCTGTTTCCATGTCGGTTACACTTTGTGAACAGCAGGCAGAAATCTCGGCTCCACAGGAGCAGGGGTGCACATTACTGCAGGGTCAAAGGTCATTCCTCCTCCCAGACTTCCAAGAATCAGACCTCTAGGAATTACCGCCCCCGCGGCATTGCTGCTGCAGTCTTTAATGAGCGTCCTCCGCCCGACTCAGGCGTGTTGGACTGTTTGTGTTCGCACATCAGCTGACCCAAACAAACAGAGCTTGGCGGGTTACCCGCAGGTTCGTCTGGTTTATTTAACCCCTGACAGACGCTCATAGGTTAGGTTAGTTAGTTTAGGGCTGGAGATCCGCTCGACTCACACAGTGATGACTTTAAAGAGCTTTGATGAAAAACTCTGAGACCAACAAAACAGCAGCAGGGTTCATGTTGAGCCACTGAAAGCAGCAGAAAACGGCTCCGAGGTTATTTCTAAGGTTAGTTTTGAGCCCGGCCCCGAGTTTAACTTCACCTGCAGACTGTCACATGACCAGTGTTGGCGTGCCGTCAGCTGACGTGGTCTCGTCACAGTTTGAATGCCAGAGGGAACTGATTAAAGTTGTTTCTTTACTTTTCTAACACGCCTGGCCTCCTCAGACAGGCAGCTCCTGCTCTGATTGGTCAGAACCACCTCAGTCAAGTTTTGCAGTAGAAATAAAGTGAAGCGTGAAACGTCTGCAGGTTTCAGCTGTGCAGTCAGAGCAGCGACACACCCAGCCCCATTAAACGTGTGAGGGAGAGGAAGGAGGGGGTGACGGGGTGGGTGGGGTCACTCAAATGTAGGTCAAACTCCATCCGTCATCCTGTACAAGGTGGGCGGTGCACCAAACGCCCTCCACACATACACTGCACAAATGTTTTCTTCTTCTGTGGTGCTGCAGAGGGGGGCTCTCAGAGACCCCCATTTTCCTTCCCTCCGTCTCTTACATAGTTTCGTTCTCCACGGTCGGGTCATTAGTTTCTGTTTTTTCACGCTCTTCCTCCTCTGATGTTCAGCCGAAAGGTCTGAGTCAGCTGATTCCAGCCCAGTGTAAACAAACACTTCCTGTGTCGCTCATTTGCTGTTTGGCCACTAACATGCCGTCACTTTAATCACACGGTCCTGGTCTGTGATGGCGGGAGCAGCAGAGCAGACATTTCAATTTAATTCAATTCAATTTTATTTATATAGCGTCAAATCACAACAACAGTCGCCTCAAGCTGCTTTACATTATAAGGTAGACCCTACAGTAATACATACAGCGAAAAACCCAACAATCATATGACCCCCTATGAGCAAGCACTTTGGCGACAGTGGGAAGGAAAAACTCCCTTTTAACAGGAAGAAACCTCCGGCAGAACCAGGCTCAGGGAGGGGCGGCCATCTGCTGCGACCGGTTGGGGTGAAAGAAGGAAGACAGGATAAAGACATGCTGTGGAAGAGAGCCAGAGATTAATAACAAGTATGATTCAGTGCAGAGAGGTCTGTTAACACATGGTGAGTGAAGAAGAAACACCCAGTGCATCATGGGAGTCCCCCAGCAGCCTACACCTATTGCAGCATGTTTTTATTACTCTGCACT
>VOQK01033738.1:0-28341 GCA_015052645.1 Benitochromis conjunctus
TTTAATAAGACCCCCCCCCCATGGGCCAGTAAACCTGACCTGTGACCCCATAACAAGGAGGGAAGTGTTGGTGTTAAGTTGTCAAATCATCCGGAGGACAGTTACCCTTTCCTCTCACACCGTACATGATACACAGTCAGAAGGCATACAAAATGTTTTTCTTGGAGTAAACTGGAAAACAATGTTGCTGACCTGCCGACCTTGGTTTGTTAAACCTGATTTTATCTCAGAGGAGCAATGATGTTTCACACCGCACTGCTTCATTTTCTCTCTTTGTCTTTCTTTAATATAAAAAATAAACACTGTTGACCACACAGAGTGCAGTGCTTTATGACTAAGACTGATAGTATGCTGCTGTTGCTTGTACAGCACTGTGCAAAAGTCTTGAGTCACCCCTCATTTCTTTATATTTTGGTAGAAAAGAGGAACAGTAAATTATTGAATAGAAGTAGGGCTGTGCGATATGACCAAAATCTCATATCAAATTCTCAAACTCTGTGAATCTCGGGCAGCTCGACCTGTGTGAAGTGTTTCAGCTGGGCGTTGTGTACCTGGAGTCGAGTGTTTTGACCGATGCATGAAACTATATATCTTTAGCCAGAAGTTGTTTCTTTGTGAGTGTTTATCACACGGCGTGCTGCGGGGAAACGCCCGCTCTAACGTTTGAGTCTAAGGTGTATTTGGAGCACCTGACGGCTCTTTGTTGCTTCTCATCAGTAAACTCTCTCCACACTCTTTCACCTGATTGTTGTGTAGGTGGTTGAAGAGGTTTGTGGTGTTGGAGTCTGAGGTGGGGGCCGGTTTGCACCATCATGTGCATAGTACAGTTTTGTGGTCCGTGTCAGACTTTTCATAACCAAACCATGTCCATGCTACAGAGGCAGCCCCTGGTTTAGGAAGAAGGTCCTGGATTAGTTTGGACTGGTCCTTCTGTTTGGAGCTACCTGGTTCTGCCTCGTCTTCACTGGCCATGCTGGTGTTCTCTGTGCCTGTCATCATTTCAGAATACTTCAACAGGATCTTGAGCTTTATTGTGAAAGGTTTATGTGGAAAATAAAGAAGTGGAGGGCGCAGCCACACGATGTTTTTACTGTCGCTGTTGCTAACGACAACGTGTAAAAACAGTCGCTTGTCCGACCGTAGTGTGGTTATTTTAAATATAAGATAAAGAGAGAACTTTAAGAAATAAATATAGCCACTACAGTGAGCATCAAAACCATGAAAATATTGTAAACTGTTTAATTTGTGACACCACAAACAAACCACAGCGTATAATATGAAACGATAGATGTTTTCATATCGTCATCCGATATATTTCGTCATATCGAACAGCCCTAAATAGAAATACAGCGTATGAGTTTTTAGTATTCAGATGAGCCTGACAGTTAGTATTTCATGCCTGCCTTTACTCTTCGACATGGCCTGAAGTCTCTCAGCCAAGCTTTCTTATCATTTCTTCAAGTCGTCTTCAGGAAAAGCTCTCCAGGCCTCTGGAGGGACATTTCAAAGCTCTTCTTTAAATGTTGGCTGGCTTTAATCTCGTCCTCAGTCAAGATGATCCCCACTGCTGAGGTCAAGTCTCTGTACAGGCGCCTATCCATGATTCATAGTTTGCCAATGCAGTAAAAGCATACCTGGGTAGAAAAATACAACAAGTGTGTTTGAGATAATTGTGATCATTGGGACAAATTAAGCTATTACCAGTTAGACGTTATCCTGATGGTACTTCTCTGCATTCATACTTCCATCGATTTCGATAAGATCCAAACACCACTGGCTGAACCATGACAGCGCCTCCACCATGTTTGAGGCTCTCACTGTCATGCCTCTCTCCTGAAAGCAGTTTGAAGCAAACTGCCATTGATTTCCAGTTCAGTGCTTGTGTAATTTAGCCTTCCTGAGCCTCTTCTCCCACTTTCCCTGCTTTAAGAATGGCTTCTTGACAACCATCATTCCACTGAGACCATTTCTCACAAGGCATCAGTGAACAGTATGTGGATCAACCACAGGGCAATATGCATTCTTCAGGTCCTGCATGAGAACTTGGCTGGATTGTTTTCCGCTCTCTGCCAAATCGGATATGTACAGCTACCGGCTGTGGCAGTCCTTTGTGACAGGGGAGCAACCGAGAGCAGCTTATTCTTCTTAAGGCTATAACTGTTCATCTGCTCTGGATAGTTGGGGGTTTTTAAGCCCTGACGCTTCTTCTTTTGTCCTTCACTTGCCTAGTTCGTAAAATGTTCAAGGACACACTGTACACCATACTGAGTAGAGCTATTAGCACACTAATAGCTCTCTGGTAATCACCTTGTTGGTGCAAAAATACTATTTTATGTTTGTCAAGCTGTGTTATGTTGGGCATTTTTTTGCAGATTCAACAAAAGAAATGGGAACAAATGATGTGTTTGTTGCCAGGCTGGCTGCTAGTAACAAAGATCTCATCTGAAGTCTTTGAAAGTCTGTCCAAAAGCTCAGGGAACAGTTGTTTAAGACCACTTTAAAAAAAAACATGAAAATCTGGCTTTCTGGAAGCAACACATAAAGAAGGGGTGGCTTGAGACTTTGCAAAGAACTGTAATACACATACTTGTAATTATGTGTAGTAGTAGACAGTATATGTATTTTACTAAGTTGCTTTAGTGCAAGCTTTAAATTATATGGGATGTTTTTAAATGGGTTTGCTTTTAGAGGAAGCAGTTTTTAAATATGTTTTGCATTTGAGACTAATTATCTGTAACTATGCTAAAGAAGAAAAGTAAAGCAAACGTACCAAATATACAGGAAGTGTATTTAGAGTCGGTGTTTGCAGCCATAAAAATGGCTTGGTGCAAATTTACTGTGGTGGTGTACAGAGGCAACGTTTGTGTTAGTGTCCAACAACGCATGGCTAGAAGAAGAATAGAAAAATAAATCATACATCTCTACTTTGCCCAATCCAACAATATAACTCATTTTGTTCATCTTTATTAGTTTCTGGACAACAGTGGAGCTCTACTGCACAGAGGAGGGACGCTACTGCATGTCAGGCTTCAATGCATTACACCTACATATTAGTAGACTGTTTGTTTTTTAATGAGATTCACTGACAATTAAAGTCTTACTGACAAATCTAAATATTTGTCCTAAACATGTGTTCATAATAGACCCGTACAAATTCTGTAATGTACCTGCTTCACCTCTATGGTATCTGTGTGTGTAATAGCAGTGAAAAAATGTCCTCGTGAGCTCCTGCAGTGTTAAAGGAACCAGGTAGACTGCCCTGAGCTCTGCTCACAGTTTACATAGCAGCCAGTTGTTCCAGACGCTCATGTGTAGAGTTGAGTTTCCCGGGGGCTGTGACTTCAGATGGTATATGTGAGCTGTTTCCAGAGAAGAGATAAGAGCCGTAGTCTGTTCCCTGCCTCCCCGCTGATCCACTCTGCTGATCTGCGTCCTTAATGAACCATCTATCAGCACAGCTTCGTTAGCTCAGGTATGCAGCGTGCTCAGACTGGTTCTTGGCACACTCCTCTCCAGCGCTGTAGGTCTGTGTACACTGTAATTATGGAGCACTCCCTCCCTCATGGTGCTCTTGTTATTATGGCGCTTACCTTCATGCCTACAGGCACAGAAAAACAAAAGCTGATCCAGGATGAATTCACTCTGGGTGAAATAACATTTGGCAAACTATAAAAATAAAAGCAAATAGCTGTCTGTTGATTTCAGGTACTTGAAGTATATTTCTTTAAGGGAATCCGTGCCTGGATTATCCAAGTCACAGCCAGAATAAAAGAAAAGGCTAGTTTCCTGCTTGGGTTTTACATTAAACTAGTCGAAGGTCGGAACCTAATCTTGAATGTCGAGCGGTATCACACAATTGTGTGTGAATAAAATACAAAATAATTTTCCTCAGTGAACAACAGCGCAGTGTTGGCGTAACCCTCAATGTCATTTACCACAATAATACTGCAGAGCACAAGTGATAGTACTGGCTGAGCCAAATGTTACCCACAACAAAGTTTTGTGCGACCACATTTGACGTTGACTCACAGCCTCGACTCAAACCTGCCTTGAATTAGCCAGACCTCTGCCTATTATGGGCCAGATGTGAGGTGTGTTAAGACATTTGGGCCACTGTCCAGATGTGGTCCAGGCGATAATCCCTGCAACACAACTCAAGCACATCACTTCATTGGTTATTGTAAATAAACCTGTAGATACAGTATAACCTGCATACATGACCTTTAGCTATAGTTGCTTCATGTACTGTGCCACACTTCTTTCAGGCGTTCAGGCAGGCCAGGCACTTGCTCATGTCGTGTAATATGCTTGTCTTGCTTTATAAGAACACGTAGACTAAAAAACGATGTTTCTTAACCTAATCCAAAGCCATCAGATACTGTAGGTATGTCACTTTTGGCTTTTGCACATTTTCCTCCCAGGTCTTGGCAATTGGCTGAAAATGATTGGACTGGGAAGTAACAAGGTCAAACACAAAACCAAACCAAAACACTCCCCATGAAAACAATGAACTTACAACAAGTGTTAGTTCATCTTCTGGTGCAGTTATCTGGTGTATCCGTGAAGTGCTAAAACCTTTAAAGAGAACCGTCACGTGTTTCCTTGTCAGGACTGGATAAGAGGATGCAGTCTCCTTCTGTTCAGCTCTCTATCAGGAGTCTGATTATGGGCACATATTGCTGACCAGTGGCAGGTGTATTCAGGCTATGCAAAAAGCCCCCCTGTGAAAAACCAATGCCACAGCTTTTTTTTTTTAAAGCTTCTTGTTCCACAAAACTTCGCTCTCGTATTCTTGACAGTAAGTAAGGCGACACCGCTTCTTTCCCTCTGTCAGTTCTCTTCTTTCTACCTTTCTCGCTCTGAAGGAGCTGAACTCTTTTCTTGCAAAGAGGAGGACAGCAGGGAGAGGTGGGGGCTGAAATCAGAGCCATTGCCTTGGAGGTGGAGGCGATTTATAGCGTGTTTGTGCAGGAAGAGGAGGAGGAGCGGTGGGAGGAGAGCAGGCAGAGTGAAGGAAAGGAGGGCATGAAGCAGCGACAGAGGGTGAAGAACTGGGACAAAAGTCTGTGGAGAGAGAAAAGAAGTCTGGAGTTTATTGTTGGAGCTTTGAAAGAGGAGGATTAGGAGGAGGGAACGAGGAGGGCTTGATTCACTCCTTCAGCTGAACTTGGATTTGCAACCACATGCTGAGTGTAGGAGAGGAAAAACCCAGGTACGACGACAGGGTAAAGGTCGCTTCTGCTCGTGTGTGTGTGTGTTTCGAAGGGTTTTATATCGGCTTGTTTCTGCATCATCCGTCTGTTCTGTTTGTTTAAGAGATTAGACATAAAGTTAACTTTAAAAGTCAGAGGAGTGAAATAACCAACATGCTGTGCTGTTAGCAAAGATATTGTAGCCCATCTGTGTTCGGTCCCAGTGTCTTTCACCTTCTTCTCATCAGGTTTCTGCTTTTGTGTCCAGAGCTGTGTTTTCACCTCTCCTGTAATTAAAATGTATGTACTCGTTTGTCTTAGGGATGTGATTATAAGGCATTTTTACACCTGCTCAGAGTACCGTAGGTGCTGGACGATTTCATTACATTCACACATGCTGTTGGATCTCGCCTCTGTTGGTTTCACCCATCCACATGGATATGTTTGATTTACTTTGCCTGGGTTTTCACATTTGTCACTTACATTTTTGCCCTGCAGTAATGTAATATAGCTTGGAGAGCGTGCAATGCTGAAAAGTGACATTCAGAAACTCTGCAGTGACATTTATTTCTTAAAAGGGTAGCCCTGTTTCTAAGGATAGGTTTCATTTCAGTTACACTGTTTCTCTGTAGAACAGCTTTGCTATAAACTGTCTCTTAACTCTGAGCAACACAAGCAACTTTCTGTGGCCTTTGTTAGTTGTCTCAAATACTTGAACCTCTTTCATCTGTGTTATATGAACTATTCCTATTGTGACTATTTCAAACACCTATCCTTTTTCTCTATATACGGTTAACTTTGTATGCGAATAGTTATTAAGTTATTCAGCTTCTGTACATCCACCATAGAGACAATGACTGACTTGGGTTAGGGGTCGCTTTACCCCACGTCTGTGCAATTTTCCAGTATATGTCAATCCCAAGTCATAAACTCAAGAACAATAAGGGCATATATGCACATAGGAGACTTGGTTTGAGTTATATCTTATATCTCATCTATATCAAGTTTCTGTTTGTTCTAAACTGTTTGTTTACACTGTGGTGCATTTGTTCAACACGGTTCAAATGACTCCCAATAAGTGTATTTATTCAAGCACTATGCCAGTTGGTTGCATTTACTTGAGTATTTAAATGGGAAACGTGTTTTCATTATGAAATAAGCGTGGATTGTTTAATGGCTATAGAAGAATGGCACCATAGTGGTTTAAGGTCCATAGACAGTTTGCTGTCACGAAGGCCTTCAGATGTCACTGGGTGTGAAATCTCACAGGAAAATAAAGGCTTAATGCAAACAAAACAGGAAGAAGAGTGGCGGCTGACTTGTTGCCACTTCAGCCACAACAAATCAACTGGACTTTTTGACTCTTTGCAAATTTATTTGGCAGTCTGTTACTTTAAAATCAAGGAAATGTAATGTTACTTAGCATGTAACATACTATGCAGGACTACATGGCAAATTTACGAACCCAGCAGTATATAAAATATGTTCTTTTAACTGTACTGCCGATTGCCACAATTCTAAAGTGCTGCATATGTGAAGAGTAGCTAAGTAATAATCAACAGTGTAAAAAATGTACTTTAAGTCATTTCTGCTTGGTGAATCATCTCTAAATCATATTCTGATAGCTCAGTGGTCCTTACCGATGACGTGAGAACAGTTCAGAGAACGGCTCTTTATATTAGTAATAATTATGACACATGGTTGTATTTGGAAATAATGCCTGTAGCCTACTAAACGTAATCCTTTGTATGTTTTTTTAAAAGTGTGAAATGAAAATTGTGGCTGAGCTCATCTGTGAAAGAACGAGACAAAGACGCAGAGAGAGAGGACAATGTATCACTGTCACTTGCAGCTCTTGTCTGTGGGAGTACAGGGAAATGAAATGAAAAAGGTCGTTCCTGGTCACAAAGCCACTAATCCCACCTCAGCTTACTCTGATAAATCACAAAGAAACACTCTTGACCTGACAGAGCAGGCCAGCACACTGACAGTACAGCAGATTCAATCCTGACCTAATGGAAGTAAAATCAATGGGGAATGAGCGGTACCTTACTCAGGAATTATTACGGGATCTCTGTAAATAATTAATAATAATAAAGTGAGGAGAAGAAATGTTCAGAAAGGACAAAGTGTCTGCACTGAGCTGACATTAAATGTGCTATGCTAATTTGTTAAATGGCACGAAACAGGAAATAGAGCCGAGGCTGATGGGAGTGCTGGATGGAGTGGAGCAGGAGGAGGGCTCTGGATAAAAGCTCAGTGTTTCTTCATCTTGGGGCTCCACGATAGCAGCAACCTTTCATAGCATCAGCTCGTCACTCCATCCAGTAGTTGTCGAGAGACTTCTCTAAAACCAACAACGACAACCTTATTCGCCAAAAGACGAAAGGGCACGTGTTCACTGAGGTTTATTTTGACAGTGAATAAATGGTCAATAATAAAAGCATTACTTACATTGGTGTTGATGTTGAAACTTTATGAACGTTGTCTATACTTTGAGGCAACTGGCTGAGTGGACAAACGGTGGCTAATGGCAGCTGGCAGAGCCTCCTCCTTCCTGGTTTTTGTTGAGCTAGAGCGGAGAGAAAAGATAATGACGTGTGTCATCATGTATAGCCAGCAAATGTATCAGCACAAAATTAATAGAATCGATGTTTTCAGGAAATGTAGCCATGGGGAGTTGGCATTGTGGTTGATGTTGACCATGGTAGAAACAAAATATCAGCATGGAAGTCTCCATTTCTGCCAACGAGCTATCTGTGCTAGTTTCACCATTCAGGGTGTGCTCTCTAACTACTCGATGTGTTATTTCAATCTGTTTAATTAAAGGCTGCAAAGGCACCTTAAATATGATCCTTTTCATTTGGGTCCTTGACCTTAACATAACTGCTGCAAACGCACTTCTGCACCAAGTTGTTTAAAACTTTAAAAACATAGCTCACCGCCTAGCTCAGAGGCAGCATTTACTGTATAACTGCTTTGATATTTATGAGTTTAAAGATATCGAGAGGCAGTGTCCATCTTAACATTTTACGAGAATTTTTAGCAGCTATTGAATCCATCCAGTAAGGGTTGTTCATATTTTAGTGGCAGGAGGGAGAGACAGGAATGTTTCTTAATGTTACAGGATTGAGCACAGAAAGAACGATGTCAAAGCAATTAGAAATCATTTTAAATAAAACATTTTATTAAACATATTTTTCCATTTGTATTCGTCTTTTTACATTTTTGATTTGGTCTTCTCTCTTGCACTGAGTTGAATAATAGAGACGGTGTGTTTTACAGAGGAGCAATCTGTGTTGCTACAGAAAAAGGTTTGTCTCTGAAGAGAAGCTGCAGGGGGAAGAGGGGACGTGTCGAGGCTCCATGAGTCATGGAGCAGAGGGTGAAAACTGGGTGGAAAGACTCTGAAACACGATGAACGTTGATGCCAGAGGGAAAAGGATGGACAAAGTTTTTTTTTCTTTCTTCACACTGACTTTTGACTCTGCCTCTGTACAGAAATTCAGAAAAATGATGCTGGTGAACAAACCTGAGCAGCAGATTGGTGATACTGGACAAAGCTCTTAGACATCTTTGTTGTCAGGGAGGTGGATTTGGATTTCACTCAATCTGTTGTTGCTGTCTGATTTAGTGAGTGAATGTTGACCATAGCCAAGAAAGACAGCATGTCCCAGAACGCCTGTCCAGTTATGATCCAGCTTTAAATAGGTTGCATTATTTCACTTCCCATTAGGGAAAACCTTTATATAGCTTTACATGCGTGTAAACAGAAGCTGTTTTCTCGTACAGAAAACCCTGTTGTTGAACGACCTCGGTGCCTTGATGGCTGCCATGTCTTTTCCCCCACTACCTATCTGGTATGTCACTATACTAAGGTTTGGGTATGCCATCACATGAAGTATGGCAACTGCCTCACAGTCTGGTTTTTATATACTTACACTCAAAGCCACTCCTGCTAACTCTTAAATGTCTCAGATATGCAAATAGAAAATCTTCTAGATGCTGGCTGCAAAAGTGATCTCAAGGACCTAAAGGTCAAGTTTCTGAAATGCAATAAGTCAAGAAGCTCAAGTTGTTTTTGTTCAGCTTATCTGTTTATACACACCTGTGCATTTAATCATGAAGTATTATTAATAATCTCTGGCTCTCTTCTGCAGTGTCTTTTATCCCGTCTTCCTCCCCCTCACCCAGGCCGCCCCGCCCTGAGCCTGGTTCTGCCGAAGGTCTCTTCCTGTTAAAGGGGAGTTTTTCCTTCCCACTGTTGCCAAAGCGCTTGTTCATAGGTGGCCATGTGAGGTTTCCTCTCTTTTGTCTGCATTATGTTAGGGTCTTTACTTTACAATATAAAGCACTTCAAGCCAACTGTTGTTGTGGTTTGGCACAAATAAATAAAACTGAATTGAAGCGATCTAGGATTTTCAAATTGACAGCTTTGGTGCATCGCCTCAAAATCTTGGACAAATTAAAATCTCAGCCACCTTTCAGTGACCTTTTCGCAAAAGGCAACATAGGCTTTAGAAATTGATAGCACAGCTGTGTCTACTAGGAACCTGCGGCGTAGCAGTGACAGTTGCCAGTATTTTTTAATAATGATTTCATTTAGTAAGAGCAAAAGGCCCCAGGGAGGGAGCAAATATTCTTCACAACACTGATTGTGCCCTCCATGCTCCATGGAGGGCACAATCAGTGTTGTGAAGAATATTTGCTGAAAAAATAAAATGTTAAAAATTAGAGAGCCTTATAGTTACAAACGGCTATTTTGCCTCACATGGTTGTATTTTACTATTCAGGGATTTGGTAGATATTTGGAAGCAGATTTTTTTTTCTTTCTTTCCTGAAACAAATGCTGATTAAAAAACGTTAAATGGTAAAAATCTTTTGCCCAGTTAGGGCAGGCAGGAAGATGCTAACATACGAAGAAGAATGAAGATGCTTCAGCCTGATGGGAAGCAGGAAGTCGTGATGTGTTGTTTTAATGAGTTTATTCGATTCTTCACTTAATATTTATGATAAATACATAAAGTCACAGCTTTGGTGTTCTTGAAGCTTGGTGAAGCCTGCAGGAAAAAAAGAAAGGCACTGTTAAATGAAAAGAAAAAACTAATAATGGGCCCTCCTGCTTGCTATGAAATCAACAATTTCAATGATCAGAAGCTGGGAGGGATAATTGAGTTACTGTATATATAATAACACAGTGTGTGGTGATTGCTGCTCTCAGCTCACTGATAGTATTTCCTTGTTTTTCCTTATTACCTATGTATGGGTTAAAGAGGATCAGCTTTTAGTGTTAGCGTAATGTAAAGCAGTGCCTATTTTACCAAGGTTGTTGACAGGCATCATGTCGTCATGTGAGGGGAGCTTTGAGCGCTCTTGAGGTCTTGTCACTGCACGTGGGTCAGGGAGCTGAACAGAGGATGTGAGTGGAGTTGATTATTGGTGTCCACTCTTATCTCTCTCCTCTAATGCAGAAGCGCCTGCTGATTATTCCCTTAATCAGGACTATCCTCTTTGTGATTAGCTTAGGGCTAAAAGAGCTCCTCACTCAGAACGAGGACACACCCACTGGACTAAAGCAATGCTTTGGGTTCCTGATTGCATTATCATATGTTGTGTGTGACGACTGACAGGTTTCAATAGGAGAGACGTAGGAACAAACCAAGCGTCAAATATATGAGCTGATCTGCTCATTTTAACTTTTTATTTCAACCCTTTGCAGCGTTTGCCACATCAGCTCGTCCGTCTGTCCGTCCGTCCATCCATCCATCCATCTATCCATATCAGCTCGTCCGTCTGTCCGTCCGTCCATCCATCCATCCATCTATCCATATCAGCTCGTCCGTCTGTCCGTCCATCCATCCATCCATCTATCCATATCAGCTCGTCCGTCCGTCCATCCATCTATCCATATCAGCTCGTCCGTCCGTCCATCCATCTATCCATATCAGCTCGTCCGTCCGTCCATCCATCCATCCATCCATCCGTCCATCCATCTATCCATATCAGCTCGTCCGTCCATCCATCCGTCCGTCCACATCAGCTCGTCCGTCCACATCAGCTCGTCCGTCCGTCCATCCATCCGTCCGTCCACATCAGCTCGTCCGTCCGTCCGTCCGTCCATGTCAGCATGCTAAACACCTAGCTTTAAAGTCTGTCTGAACCCCTTAAACAAGCTTTCGAAACGTTCAAATAGGTTAAAAGTTCTAATTTGTACAGATGTGTTATTGTTCACGTCTTTTGTTTTTGCTGGACCAGTGAGAGGCACTTTTGAAAGTGGGATGAGTATTTTTATTAGTGCCCGCATGTGGCACATTAAGGTGACGTCTGTACTTTGTAGTTACAACAAATAATCCAGGTCAGCCTCTTTGACTGGGCTCTGCTGACAGTGTCGGCTGTTTGTGGCAGCAGTTTCTATTTCTACGTAATGCGACGTTAAGGACTGAAGTGTAAGAATCTCAGAGTCTGTTGTTTTCTGTACAGGGACTTTAGGTTTGCATTAATGGAGCGAAGCCTCGGAGGGAGTTCAGGCAGACACGCCTCACTCTCACTTCATATACAAACACTGCTTCACGATTTCAAATTTTAAACCTGTGCACCACCCTGACAGTCCATATTCTTCTTCTGCTGTTCATCGGTGATCTGCAGACTCGCTCTGCCCCATCAGTTATTCAGTAAAACATCAGGTGCTTGGAATGGCAGGAAAAGTTTGTGGTGTTTTTCTGAGGATGAATTTTACCATCTGGTTGATGTTGATGATGCCCCCCCCCCTTCCAATCAGTCCTTTTTGGTGTAAATAGTTCCTCCGGTTTTCCAAAACCCTCGGCTTTGATTTAATTTGCGCGTGAATGAAAGTGAATTGCTGCTTTGGGGACGATAGCAGAGGAATGTTTAGAAATTGTTGCTTCTCTGTGGTTGCTGTGTTATCCTTTAATTTACAGCCATTAGACTGAGTTATTTGTTGCTGTGCCTCCACCCCGGTGCCACCCACACAGCCTCCGCTGTCCCTTCAGTGCTGCTCTCAGCTGCTTCGATGACAGAGGAGGCTGCAGGCTGCCGCAGTCCTCCGGTGCTCCCCGCTCACAGCGTTTTTACTGCTACAATTAGAGCAGAGAAAACGTTTTGTGCAGCTCCTGCAGAATCAACTAAAGTTGCCTATTAAACACCTCTTTAGTGACGCTGCCCCTCACTTTTATTCCTCTCTGAGTTTATGGAGACTGCCACTACCTATGGCTCAGCCTCCACCTTATTTACTTCCTTTCTTCTTCTTTTGTTTTTCTCTGGTAAGCTTGCTTTATTCTTTGTACTATGTCTACCTTACCTCTTCCTTTTCCTTTCGTTCTTTACCTCCAATTACCTATACTCCTCTTTTTTCTCTTTCCCTGTAATCGTTGGTTTTTACACCTCCTTACTCTTTTCGATATCTTTCCTTCCTTGTCTTTTCATTTCATTACCTCTTTCCTTATTTCTTTTCCTCTTTTTCTAAGCCCTTTTAACCTCTCTGCTTTTCCCTTCTTTTTCCTCATCTTTCTATTGTCCTCTTCTTGTTATGCACTCATATTTTTATTTCCTTTACTTCTTTTTGTATTTTTCCTTTCGTTAATTCCCGTTTCCTAAACTCTGCTTCCCTTCGTTTCCTTCCTATCTTCTTTTTCCTTTTTCCTGTCTCGACTTTTCCCTTCTCTCTTCCCCCCTCGGTTTTTCTTCTTTCTTTTTTCTTTACCTGCCCCTTCTTTCTTTTCTTGTTTGTTCCCACTCCCATTTTCCTGTCTTTCACACTTCTTCCCTCTTCGTTCTTTCGCTTGCTTTCCTTCCACTTCTCTCATTCTCTTTCTTTTGCCCCCGCCACACGTCTCCTCTCATCTCATTTCCATTTCTGTCTCTTCCTTCTCCTCTCTTCTTAATCTTTACTCTCCCTGCTCTCCATCTCAGCTCTCCTCTTCCTCCTTTCTTCCTGTCTCAGCACCTTTCATTGCTCTTAACGACATAGAGCGCATACATCAGCCTCACTAATTAACTCATAAATCATCTCGATGTAGTTGGAAAGTTGAAATGTCTGGCAGAGTGTTGGCGAGCAGCGTGCAGTGTGATCCACTTTTACAGCAGATAATTGTTGTGGTTTTAATAACGCCTCACTGTAAACCATGTGCGGCTGCACCCACAAATAACACTTTTGGTTTTTGTGGTTGTTGTGGTTTACGTCGTCATACAGTTTCTCCTTCTCAGTGTTTCTCCTTCTGGGCTTCAGGCCAGAGAATAATGTGGGGTAAAAACTGGACAAACAGCTCAAACACCCGACAGAGCTCGCCTCCATTATTAAACACTCGAAATACCGGGAAAGTAATTTGTTAAAATCCTGTAACATTTGAGTCAAACTTCTTCTGTGTTGTGATACCCCCCCCTCCATTGTTGCACATGGACATGGACAGAATCACTACGTACATCTCCACACAGGTGTTCAGAGACACTAACAAGATGCCTGGAAATTTGTGATCAGGAACACAAGTGAATAAAAAATGAGACTATTCTAAAGAACTGTGAGGCTGGGTGGGAAAACACACTGGCATGAGTGATGAGTTGACTGGGAACAGGTGATTGTACTGTGGGTGGAGTGGACAATTAACAAGGGAGGGAAAATGATGTTAGGGATGATATCCTGCTACCATTCAGAGTAACACCCAAGAGTTATTTCTCTGACAGCCATGTTGACCCCACGCCAGCACTAAGCGCCAAACATTTGTTTTTGTTTGTTTTTTCATTAAAAAACTGCAATTACTAAGTTAGCTAATGTATCTTATTAGGCTGCTGTTACAGTTACCAGTTATATACACTGCTAAAAAAAAATTAAGGGAACACTTATCTGTTGTGGGGTGGGGTGGAGGGGCAGTGCCCCCCTTTGGTCCCGACCTTGGTGGCGCCCCTGTTGTTGATAGGCGATTACCTCCTTAGACACATGTGGCACAGAAATAGCAGGAAGACGAACAAAAGTTGATTTAATTAAACAAACATAAAAACATGGTAGCTGTTCTGGAGCTTTCTATCATATCACACGGTCTCCCTAAGTAGGTATGGTTTTCCCCGCTAAAGTTATTCCTGATTTTTATTAAACATTGTGAAAAATAACATTTGTGCAGCTGATACTTGGGGATGTTTCTTACAGACACATTTTTCATATTTGCATGTTTGGATGACACAGAATACTGTGTAATTAACTGGAAATACTTAATCAGAAATGTGTCGACTGAACTTTGCGTCAGCAGTACTTCACGTAGTACCAGAGCTTTTTTGTAATTACAACTTTGCAAATGAATGACAAGAGGATCAAAAGACTTACTGCAAAAAATATTTTTTCAAGGTTTTTTCAGTGAAAGTAGCAACTTCAAAAGGTAAAATAGCACACCTAGCAGGCCACAGTCATGGTGTTGGCTGTGGCTGACAGAGACCTCTGTCAGGCCTGCACGTCCACATTCACCATCTCACTCCACGCATCAGTGGCACCAGAGATGTTTGTTCTTCTTCCTTATGGGCTTGTTTCACTCAGAGGATGGACTAAAAAGGGACACACCAAAGCACAGAGTGAGATGAATAAAGATTTTTTTTGATCTGTCAATGATGCAAAACACAGAGATGAAAATTCCACGTTTTTAAAACTGAATATTTGGTTGTTTGTCTTTTTTAAACATACTTTTTAGACTTTTATGGTTGTACACATAAAATTTTAGCTGTGAAAATCACAAGCTCGTGTGTGTGAATCTGCTTTCTGTGATGTATAACAAGGAAACATCACCAGAAATCATGGCTACACTGCAGTCCATAAGTATTTGGACGATGCTAGTTTGTTTGCACTCCACCACCACAGTGGAGCTTAAATCACACAACCCAGATGTGAGTGAAGTGCAGGCGTTCAGCTTTAGTTGAAGGGGTTTAATAAAAGCACTGCATTACCGGTTTAGGAATTACAGCCATTTTTATATGTAGTCTCCTTTTTAGAGGATGAAAATGGGGGACTACAAATGACTGACAGTTTAATGGCCACACAAGCCCTGTGTTTAAATGGGCCAAGGAACAAAGTCAGCGGGACATTTAAGCACTTTTAAAATGTATATTTAGCTCCTGGTTATTAAACGCAGAAATATTCTTGATGATTTTTCTTGCACCTCAGCTGTGGACTCCTGTTGAAACCTGTTAACGTGGTGTGGGTTTGGTGCAAAGTTTCCTTCTTTCTGCTATGACAGCTTCCATACTGTTTCCTGTTGGCGGCCCTCTCTCCTCTCCAGGCTTGTGTCTAATTAAAGAGGGATTAATGAATCACGCTGTTAAACAAAGACAGACCTCCCGCTCTAATCAGGCTCACATAGAGAGGGAGGGAGGCCAGCACAGGCAGAGCTGGACTCACAAACATGGAGAGCTAAACTGAAACTTGTATGGGACTTCCCCCTTTGTGTGCATATGGAGCAAAGTGACTCTGACTCCTTCTCTCAGTTCAGTTCAGCGTCATCAGTCTGAAACGGTCATGTGAGCTCTGCACAGTGACTCCACTCCAAACCTCAAGCTGAATGTTTTTAAAACATCTCTAATACATCGGCCTGTAATTATATAGGCAGCTAATCCATGACGTTCTGCAGATGCAGGTCAGGAGCCTCAGCTCATGTTCACGTCTAAACTGAGAGCGGTGTAAGAACGCTGTGACCTCGGTAACTTCGGCAGTGGTATGATCTTTGTCTTTTGGTTTGAGTGTTTCTGTTGCTGACATCCTGACTTTTCACCACATCGGGCTCCGGTCTTTACCAGAAACCATGTGACAAACATCGTTGGGTGTGTGGCAGAAAGACAAGAGGTCAGAGAGTGATCAGACGTGCTGAAAGGCTACAGTAGCTCACTGAGTCTTCACAGCTGTACTGAGCTGAACAGCAGCTCAGATTAACAGAATGTCCAACCTTGAGGCAGACAGGCTTGAGCATGTCAGCCAAGAACAGCGACTTGATGATACAATGAACAGAGATGTGCCAAAACAGTGAAGTTTGATCTGATGTTAATGGCCTGCATTTGTATAGTGCCTCACTCAGTCCCTAAGGACCCCAAAGCGCTCATCTCAGCTGTGACGTTGATCACAATAGGGCGTTAATCTCGGACCATCCACCAGCTCACCAGCAACTGATTGAAAGTCTCCAGCTGGGCAGATATTCAGACTCTACGTGTTACGTTTGGGATGAAGTCAAAGATTTTGGCCAAGCATTTCCATTTCTGTGTTTCAGCACTGAAACAAACACCTAGACGGTTATAACCAAACCTGGCTAGGATAAAATGACCTTGTTACTTTGTAAGAAACTCATTTTGTTTTGCATTGTAATCACACTCCTTATTTCATCCCTGAAGGTCCAGAGTCACTCAGCGTTTAGTTCAGCACAATCAAAATGACTGAAAGAGCACCTTCAGTCAGGGAGTGTGGGCCATGACGGCACCGCAGTCATAACAGAATGACTTAGGTGGCACACGCTCAGTATGTACAGTTACATACTGAGCGTGTGTGTGTGCGTGTGTGTGTGCGCGCGTGTGTGCACAGCATCACTCTTGACTTCAGGAATAGCTAGAGGATTATAAATTTGCACTTTTCCTTTAGCATGAGGGCCTGTCATTCAGACAGCGTAGTGTTGTATTTGTAGATGTGTAAAGAAAGCGTGACGAATTTTGAAACTTGTCTCTTGGTTTTGTAAAACAGTGTTTCTCTAGGACAGAGGGCACAATAATGATGATCGAAAGCAAACAATCAAAAGACCAAATATCAGTGTAACAGGCTGTTCTTGTGAACGTTGGTATGGCCTGGACTTTGGTTCGGTGAATTTGGGCTCTGTTGCTTTTGGCCATCTCAGAGTATTCTTGGATGAGGTCTGGCTGTCATGTGGTACTTTCGGACCGTGGGATTGTGTCTTCTTCTGTGGTTTACTACAGATCTATTACAGATTGGGTCCACACTCAGATAGTAATCAATCACTCATTATCTGCAGACCACTTTGGGATGAGACCCGATCAGTTGGGCAGGGGCATGAAGAGAAACTTCATACTTGGTTTTTAGAAATCCTTGAAACAAAATGAGCGTGTTTTGGAAAACTGGACATGTGTCAGTTTTTCCACATTAAAATCTTCTTAACTCAGCAGTTGTTGGTTAAATGGAGATTTTTTCTTAAGTAACGATTTGAACTTGGACAGCTCGGTTCTAAGTGTCCTGTCTGGACTCTGTGTCCTTCTCTACTCAGATGAGAGGATGCTGCAGGGACCTGCCGAGGGACTGAGCCCCACCTGATCCCCCCCCCGTCCCCACCCCGCCCCTTCCCTCGTCCTCTTCCCGACCCCTGACCCTCGGAGCCCTCAGTGCCGCCGTCCCATCATGAACCTGCTTTGCCGCGGGCGCCTAAAGCTGCTGGCGGCGTCACTCACAGCCATCGTCCTGCTCACCTGGCTCTACCTTCTGGCTGGAAACCTGGAAAGTGAGTATGATGTGCATGTTCATTTAAATAGGAAAAACAAACTCACTCAACATGAGTTCTGCCAAGCATTTGTCATTACTCTGCACAAGCCGAGAATCCGCACAGTGTAATTTTCGTAGACACTGGCTTGCGGTCTGGGTCAGATGGCGTCAGATGAATCCTGCCAGCGACAACAACACATCAATTATCAGATGCCTTTTGCAACTCAGCTCAGTTCAGTCTGGCTATGAAGTAAAATTGTTAAACGCGTGGAGGCAGTTTTCTGCTTGGTTTCCTTTTTCACTCGGACATCCCAGAGAGACGCCAAGCCTGAGCCAGCGAGCCAATCACAAGAGCCGGCGTCAGTGCAGTTTAAACACGGCGGTGGTGTTTCCTCGAAAAGCTTTAATAACACACACACACACACATGCAGGAGGTCACATGTTAGAGTTAACAGGGTATGAATTGCTTTTGCTCTTTAAATGAATTTGAATGAAACCTTTACATTTAAACATATGAACGTATTCATGTTATCCACATTACATTTGGATCTGTGGATTAGCAGTCCTCTGATCTTTTATCCAGCGCTGGATCAAACTGTAATGAACAGATTTGGGAAACGTTGTAACCATTTTTTTTTTTTTTTGCCAAGGACTTTGCTGATATAGGTAAGCAGCCTTGGCTTTAATCTCATTAAAACTGAGGGTGCATATCTAATGAGTCTCCTTTTAACAATTTATATCCGGGGCCAACAATACCAAAGCACTAAATAGTTTTATATATTGAACTATTATCTACATGCTTAGATACCCACAAGGCTTAGACGTTTGCCCAGAATGTTGCACATAAATGTGGTGAAGACACAGATGAGGTTAGAAATGATTGATTTAATATGATGAAGTTTGTCCTTTTGTCCTGTAAACTTGACAAACACTCCTGTATAATGTGGTATACAGCTCCGCGGTGTCAGTGACTGTACTCGTCGACTCTAAATAGTTCTCGAGCAGCGTCTCCATGTTATGGCATGGAGATGCAGAGCAGAACAGGGCTCTCTCTTGTTCTTGATCCCTTTTATCGTGTACCAGTCTCCCACTGTGCCCTCCAACTATCACATGTCCATGCTTGACAGATGGAGTGAAGTACTAGCTCAGGATTTTTATTATTTCTGTGGATTACAAATATTCTGTTTTGATCCAAACACCTCAAACCTAGACTGGTCTTCACAGTACTGACCACTATCAGATTTGCTAACAGGATACTGAAGGTCCTGGCAGTGGGTCTCTGTATGCCTAATAGTGATTTATGATCAGTGATTCCTTTAACAGTTATTGTCACTTGTAACAACTCGATTGTATTTTAACCCATACAGCAGCGGGTGATCAGATCATGGAGTCATAAAAAATATTTTTGCATGTGTTCAACCAAAATGGTTGAAATCTGTTTGCAGTCAAACCACAGCTTCCCAATGACACCATCTCTGCTTTGTATTTATCTCTGTGCTGGGCGACCCATGCTCAAATCATGCTGCGTCAGTGTGATTGCATCCAGTCACATTCATAGCGATAAAGCAGCGAGGCCCAACCTATGCTCAAAGATTGCCCGTTTGATTGGACAGAAAAGTGTCCAGTGTGCTCATTTAAGGCCGAGAGTGACACATGAAATTGGTTTGATGGAAAGGAGCACTTCAGTGTGGATGCAGGTTTCCTCCTGTTTCCTTTTTCAGTGCTGAATTTAAACTCTGGATTTCACTCCAGTGTTTTGTTGTTGGAAATATTATGTCTTAAGGCTGCGTGTGTTTTTCTTTAATATCGGTTTCTCTCTCTCTCTCTCTCTCTCTCTCTCTCTCTCTCACACGCACACACACACACACACACACACACACACACACACACACACACACAGTTCCTGGTGATGCATTTCAATATTTGGTGTATGTTTTGAGGGTAGCAGTGATTCTTGGAGGGCACGCAGAGCAGGAAAATAGGATGAGGTGTGGCTTCCACAGTTGCTCGAGCACTCCAACATGGATGACTGATGAGTTGTCTCTGTTCAGTGGATCCACTTTAGCTGTGAGTGTTCAAAGTGATGGAGTGGTCTCCTGGAGCACATTGCCACAGAAATAACCAGTGTTTCCCTTTTTTCTTTCTGCTGACTGACTGCAGATCGGATTTTGGCTGCTCAGTCTATCCTGTCAGCTCGGGTTTCCTCGGTGCCAGATTATCTGCAGCTTTCTTTGTAGCACACAGTGAGTACACGGTCCCCCTGGCCTTCCTCACCCAGACACAGGAAATGGATGATCCTCTCTGAGTCCACTATTCCAAGTAAAAGGAAGTTCTTCCTCTCCTCTGTCACCAAGTCCCCGCTGATTCTCAGTGAGAACCATTCGGGTTGTCTCTGTAACACAGTAGGATCCGCCCATTGAGATGGTTGACTGAGAAATGGCTCCGTACACATGCAGCTGCATTATTAAAATGCTGCTTCTCAATCATGGATTGTGTATAAAGATGAGCGCAGAAAGCAAGGTATCACCCACTGTTTGCACTAGCACTGAAGCAGGATTATAGAATTACTTGTTTTTATGGCCGATGCCTTCTTTTTGGATTGAAATGGTGCTTAAATTCCTATTGAAGCCAAATAACAATGGAAACCATTAAGAAAATAAACATGCAAAAGGTGCGCACGTTGTTATTGTCCAAATACTTGAACTCTACTGCGTAATCAAATAATCAGAAAGAGGATTTTGAAGGAGTCCAGTTCTTTCTTATCACTCAGCCATTAGATATGGCTGTAAACATTCCCATCATGCCTCTCTTCAGCTGTGGGCCGGCTGCTGCTCCACAGGGTTACAGATAGGGAGGGAGGAAAAGGGAGGACGATGTAGAAGAAGACTAACGTGTAGAAAAAGGAGAAAGATGGGAAGAAGAAGAGAGATAGACGGGAAGTGTAGAGGAAGAAAAAGATGGTAGACGAAGTCAAAAGAAAACCTGATGAGAGAAGAAGAGAATGGAAGTTAGATGGCGGCAGGACGACGAGTTGGCTGGACATTGTCCAACATCGTTTTTATCAAATGTTGCTCACAGAGAAGGAAATAGTGCATTTGTTGGACTATTTCCAGTAGCAGACATTTGGTGCTCTAGTGAGTATTTGGGTCAGCATGACAGTGAATGTAGGACTGAGTGAAAACTCAAACTCCAGTGTGTGTGTCATGGAACACACTGGAGCTGTGAGGCACAAAGGACTAGGACGGATAAGCTTGGGCAAAATACTCCCTCTCTCTCCCTCTCTCTCTCCCTCCCCTCTGTCTCTCCCTGTCTCTCTCCCTCTCTCCCTCTCTCTCCCCTCTCTCTCCCTCTCTCTCTCTCTCTCTCTCTCCCTCGCTTTCTCCTCTCTCTCCCTCTCTCTCTCTCTCTCTCTCCCTCGCTTTCTCCTCTCTCTCCCTCTCCCTCTCTCGCTCTCTCTCTCTGTGTTGGCAAATTTAAATATTCACAAGAAAATGTGCACTTCTTTTTTTCTTCTACTTTTGTTTCCATCGTGATGCTGCTGGAATGGAGAGAAATGGCTATTATTTTATTTGTATAAAATGTATATATAACCAGGTCACAGGAAACATTACATCACCCATTTGTTAGTAAGGTCATAGTGTGAAGTCGCTGTCCTGCTGGTTGGAAATCAGACATCAGGTGGGCACTGCATTATTATAGGTTATCAACTTGTGCATCAGAAAATAGTCCCACTTATAATATGGAAGGACTAGTGAAAGGACCTACTTGACATTGGCCCGGGGGCTCATGAGCCTGTGTTTCAAGTATTAATTAACTCCCATAAAGAGATATAAACCTATCAGGCTCAAGGTGACTTAACATAAAGAGCAGCTAAAGAACTAGAAGGAGAAGCCAAATGAGCACCAGCTGATACAATATGTTTGCAAAACGAGAAAAAAATGTCCATTATTAAAGTTCAGAATAATTGGGGTGGGGGTGGGTGTGGGGGGTGCAAATGACCAGAGATTGAATTAAACCTGCAAACAAAGACAAAACACACGTGTATGATTTTGTTTCTTAGCCTGTGAGAGTCACCGTGTAGGATGGGCGAGGTCCTTCTACAAGTCTGAGCCTAGGGGCATGTTTTCTCACCTAAAGTAGACCCTGATTTATCCTCCTTTTTGGCTAATGAGAACCACAATTTTCAAAGTAAACATAACAAAAATTCAACAAAGGACTTAAGTAATCAGGAAAGTGTTTACTGAGATCATGGATTAAGAGAGCCAAAGGCTGTTTTCCCATAAACTTAACTTAATAATAATAAAACCAGGGAATTCACCACCTGCTGGCCATTAGAAGAATTGCAGGTTTATCTCGCTGATTAGTTTTTTTTGTTTGTTTTCTCCACATGGTGAGAAGTTTAAATTGAAACTTAATTCTCTCCAGCTTCACTGAAATTATATTTAAGCTGCTGGAAAAATGAGAAATGAATATCTAAAAAATAAAGAGGCAACAATGTATCGAGAGCAAATGTATCTGTACTCATGCTCATCTTTTAACTGTCTAATGTAACGCATGCACACACACCCACGCACCCTGAAGCACTGCAGGAATGTTCACACCCTCGTCTGTCAGAAGATCGAGGGGGGCAGTGAGGCGGTGAAGGAGGAGCGAACAAACGTGTGAGAAGCTAATTTTCAAGTGTGAGCCACAGAGAACGTTCTCAGACTCTCAGCACGCATGTAGCGAAACATGACGGCGCTGCCTGTGATGTCACCTCGACAGGTTGTGGTCAGGTTTTACACTTCCTGTTGTCTTCTCCAGAAGTTTGGTCAGAAGCCCGGTAGCAGCTTCACTACAACTATACTAATTAATGTTGGTGTTTAATGAAAATGTCTCTGGCTGAATTGCTTTTTTGGGAGGGATTTTGGTTCTTCAGTATACCATAATAACAGTGAGGAGAAGAATGCATGAAGAATGACATTTGTAGTTATTCTAGAGTGTTGCATATTAATACATTGTACAGTAGGTTTTGATTATGAAGTAGATCGGTTTAAGGGAAATTCCAGTTTTCCTTTTTTTTTTGTTTCAGTCTAGTGCTCTAGTGAGTTTATGTGCAGCGCATGTGGGAAGTATGAATGAGTAGAAACCCAGCAGCACCTAGTAGCTCAGTGCAATAATATCAATAGAAGACAGCTACCATAAAACAGCCACCATCTGGAGATCCTGAAGCTCCAGTACAGTGGGAACCATAGTGAGCTGTATGGATGTATTGAGTCGGTCCTGGTAGATGGGACCAGTGTAACTGAACCAGATGCCTGAATACAGATGCATCTACCGAGCTGAGAACAAAGACTGTGGAGAGACTAGGAGCACAGCTCACCCGACTCACTGAGTTCCATCATAGAAGATACTTGCAGATGTGAACACCGTCTCCAGTACCACCGTCACTGAATCCAGTGAGCTCACATACGCCACTGCGACAGTCAGACAATCCTGGAAGCACTCGGGCATAAAATCATAAGGTTTCGTGTAGAGGTAGCCCCCCGTGGAGAACAACTTTGAAAACTAAAATCATAACAGTGTTAGTAAGTTAAGTTAACTGAGGTGCAGAAGGGTGTCATAACAGACAAGGCTTGGATGAATAAGAAGTACAATAAAAACTGAGGCTCTAGCCACTCGGTTGAAGAGAGATTGCAGAGAAGCAGAGGCCAAGAATAGCCTCAAACGGGCCAAAATTGGTGCTGCTGGAACATGAACCAGTTATCAGAGATTTCAAACCAAAAGACATGCACCAAACGTTTTTGCATTGCTAAGGCTGTAGTAAAATAAAAAAAAAGAGTTCTTTCAAAGGTATTTTTTATTATTTGCAGAGCAAAAGCGGTGCACAGGTTGCATGTTTCTTCCTCGTTTTGCTTCCTGCAGGACAGCCTGACACTGCCTCACTTTCCTTCCTCAGATGGTCGTTCCCTTCTCCTGACTCCTTGTCTGGCGGACACACCGGCTGCCCAGGTCTTAGAGCGGGCTGTCCTTGAGTCGCGGGTTCGGGAGGTAGAGGAGGAGAACCGACAGATCCGCCTGCAGCTCAGCCAATCGCAGGGTATGGCTGGCCAGGGAGCGGATGGTAACTATGGCAACCAGCAGTGGGGTGCGTCTGCAGACACGGGGCCCGAGGACGGCGACAACACAGCAGAGGAGAAGAACAACCACACGGGGTGTCCCCGCTCACCTACCGTCCAGAAGTGTGAGGTCAGGATAAACTCTGCTAATAGCCAGCTGCACTGATGGCTGATCAGAAACAAGCGTTTTCTAATAAATGATTTCCCGAGCGCAAAGCTCAGCGCTCCATTCAAACTAATTGATGAGTGAGGCAGAGGTGGGTTGACAGGGTCTGAAATCCAGGGGAACACTTTTTTTTCTTTGATGTGATTTGGTGCCTTTGAGCTCCAACTTTTCAAAGTCTCTTCTGCTGAAAAGAAAGTGTTGTGAAATCATATATACGAGAAGTTCAATATGAAATTTTACATCAGAGATGGGAGTGAATGTCCTGAATTGGCTTGCTGTAATCTCCACAAGAGTGACACACTCCAACAGAGAAATATAGCTTCAGTATTTTAGGAGAAGACTGATGACAATGTGGATGAATTGGCACATAAGGCGTCAAGATCTATGACTGCAGTCACATCCAGTCTGCCCTGAGCTTGTGATGGAAACCGTTAGCACGTAATGGAAAGTATTAATGCTACAGGCTGCCTTTTGCTAAAACTCAGACCTCCTCCTTCTTTTTGTCTTTAGCTGATCCATGTAGCGTGCGTTTGTGCCGGTCATAACGCCAGCAGAGATGTGGTCACACTGGTCAAGTCAGTCCTCTTTCACAGGTGAGTCTAAATTTGTGTCAGGCCTCTAGTTTAGGTTTTCTTTAGTCATAGATTTACAGGCCTTGAAAATTTTGAGAATGTCGCGCTGAAAAGAGTTTGAGTGGGGAAAAAAAGAAACAAAATAATACAATTGATCACCTTTGCATTGTCGAAATTAAGTCAAGCAGTTTGATTGGTTGGTAGCTGCTTTATAACGCCGCACTGCTCTGCTCCTGAGATGGTCCCATTTCCCAGTTGGGTGGTTTGGCGAGTTCCTGTGCTTTCATTCAGCTTGTACAGGAAACACAGACAATATGAAAATGTTATTTTTTAGAGCACGTAAAAATCAGATTGACAGCTGTTAAATGCTTTTTTTTAACTGACTTATCAAGGTTATTGCTAAAAAGTAGTGCTGTTAGCGAACTGATCCACGTTAACGCATCAAAATCGGCAAATCCTTGTTAACGAGTTAACGCGGATTAGTGCGTGTGAGGGGTTACTCGGCGTTAATCGGCTTAAACGCGTTAACGCCGTCATCACGACTAACGCGATTAACAATTAACCCGTCTGGAGCGCAGACTGACTCCAAACCCCTGAAATGTCTCCGTCAACGCATTTCAGGCAGTTTGACCACAGTTTGTCCGCTCTGCGCTCCAGGCGGGTTGAGCACGTTAAAATTTTTTATCACGTTAATTGTGATGACTGCATTAACACGTTTAGCTACGTTACATTGACAGCACTAATAAAAAGATACACTTACTACATTGGTTTAATTAAATGGATGCAACCAGATGCTAAAAAAATAGCAAAAAGTTATATATATACAACACCTGAATTATCACAACTAATCAACATGTTATTTCTGTCAGCCAAACATTTAGCCATCATTTGCTCTGGTAACATCAGCTGGACAATCTAGAAATGGAATTAAATGTTCTGTCTCCAATTGTTCAGAGACAGGTGGCTTCCCACGAGGTCAGAGGTCAGCAACCTGTGGCTAAAGGGTTAGGGTATCTGGCTCACAGGCTAATAGTAAAATCCCTAATTTATTCTCTTATATCTGTCATCCGTCCGCCTGCACACTGTCACCGCCAATCATCAGTGTGCGCTGCGCTTTTCACCCCATTGTTTGGTGGGAGGGGCTAAAATGGTTCATTGGGTGTTGACGGTTGCTTGCAGCTGTACTAGCTGGTCACTGCAACTACTTGCAGGTCACCAAATAGGGAAAAATTCAATGCAATAACCAGCAGCCATCATTTTTTTGTAGTTGCAAGGAGGATGCCATCTGCTTTCAAACTGACATAATCTCATCATGCTAAGTAACTTGGCTGTAATATAATCATAACTTACCCCAGCCAGTAAAGCAAATCTGACAAAGAAATGTGATTTCAAATCTACTCTTTACCATGCTCAGTGACAACAATGTTTACAGGAAGTTGGAAGAAGTATTACCAAGATATAGAAATCTACAATAGACTACAAACGCATTTTTAGAGAACCGTGTTCAAAAAGACAAACTGTCTACAAATGGTAGAAATTCATGACTATTTCTGCTCTCTTTAGAAATGGACAGTCTATGAAGAGCATACCAAGAGCACAATGTGCAATCATGAAAGAACCAGCAATGTGAATGATTAGTCATTGTGCTCATTATATAATAGGTTTATTTATTAATTACACTGTTTGTGTCTATAATTGTGACTCATAAGAAGATCAGTGCAGTATTTGAGTAATTCATACCAAAATCCTGGTTGTTCCAAAGGGGGTCACAAAATTCTCCCTGTTTTTATAGATGTACATTTTTACCTAGATATTCTCAGATATACACGACTTTAAAGTTAACACGAGGTTGTACAGGAGAAAGAAGAAGCTAAAGTATTTGTGAAGCCTTCTTCAAATACGCTAAAGGCAAATAAAAAGAAAAGGATATTAAATAGAACTGACACGGGACAAAAAAAATTGTTTATAGGGAAACTAGATAATCAAAGGTGAGATAAAGAGCTTGCTTCAAGCTTTTGTTTAAAGCAGGCAGACTATAAAGCTTGTAAATGAAGATAGCAGTTCCACGGCCAGAGAGGCGGTAATTTACAAGGCTAATGATGCTGTTAGCAGGCTAACCTTAGCCAAGATGAGTATTATCAGCAAAACCCTGTGTGGGGTTAGTAATGCGTAAATGTATTACACATTACTTGGTACTTCTTTTTAAATGTATGCAGTATGTTGCTTAAGTACTTATATATAAACCTCAGGCTACAGTCGCACACAGACACAAAATTTTATCCTAACAAGGATTTGATCATCTTTTAGTGTTACATACTAACATAAACCCGACAACAAAAAGCAAAGTTGAAAAGCAGTCGAAAGAGACGTGATAGCCAGAGAGGTTCTACAGGTATGGTTTGGGGTTGGATACACTTAGCTGTAGTGTCACTCTGGTGTCTTCGCTGGCTTTGTGTTAGCGTGTTAGCTTTGTGTTAGCGTGTTAGCTTTGTGTTAGCGTGTTAGCTTTGTGTTAGCGTGTTAGCTTTGCGTTAGCTTTGTGTTAGCGTAATAGCTTTGTGTTAGCGTGTTAGCTTTGTGTTAGCGTGTTAGCTTTGTGTTAGTTTTGTGTTAGCGTGTTAGCTTTGTGTTAGCGTGTTAGCTTTGTGTTAGCGTGTTAGCTTTGTGTTAGCAGTAAAACCAGTTGTTTCTGTCCCAGATGCAGTTTGCCCTTTACCATTATACTTGTGTGCTTTTATGCAGTAAAACGAAAAGTAATGTCCATATCGCTGTAACACTTTACTGTCATACTGAAAAATGTAATGTGATTACAGTAATGCATTGCTGTGGAACGCCTTGACATGTTTTTCCTCCTGATGGAAGGACCTTCTTAGTCTTGGTGCCTGTTTTTTATTTTTCAGGAGAAATCCTCTCCACTTTCATTTCATCACTGACACAGTAGCAAATCGAATCCTGAGCTCTCTGTTCCAGTCCTGGATGGTTCCATCTGTGCAAGTCAGCTTCTACGATGCAGATGAACTCAAGGTAAGAGCAGGCCTTGAAAGAATGAAACCTCTTACAAATCTCGTCCAGATACATCAACACATCTCTGTTTCCTGTTGTCTGTTAGACAAGGTGAGTCAAAGTCAGACCCTAAATTTTTCACATCAAAAGAAAACCTGCACAGTTCAAAGCAACAGCAAGTTGTGAATATATTTACAAGTCTTTAGCAGAATAGTTACAGAGCATCAAAGAGTGGGAGACATCACAATAAGACTTGCCGGGAACAGTATGCATCTCTAATAGTCTAACAGAGGAGGTCACAGCTGGTGTCTCTGTGTGCTTGTCAGATCATTGTCACTTTAGCAGAGATCAGAACATCGTTAAAGCTCTCTGATCTTACTTTAAGACGAGATAAAAGGTCAAGCTCCTGTTTAGCTTCCATTGTATTCATTTTGGTGCTGAGGCAGTTTCCAGCCTTCTGGTAAGGCACAATGCAATGCACTGTAAAATCTGATAAGTTCACTAAGTTATGCAGACTCAATTTAAGTTATGCTACGCTGTTTATTTTGAGCGTGCAGGTTTATTCAATTTAAAGTTAAACTTTATACATTCATGTTATGATGCACAAACTCAGAAAATGTCATCTCTGTAGTCAGAGGTCTTTGTTCATTTCCTGTGCGCCATACACCACACAGTTACAGGAACACTGGTTTTAATAACATTGGAGCATCGAGCCTGAACATGAATACTGACAAGGAGTCGTTGCTCTTTCTGTGTTATTCTTAACCTATTAATTCACTGGTCATGGCCACGCAAACACTGGAAATCACATCAAACATTGTCAGGAATCTAAGGATAAATATGACAC